>CM055900.1:53873438-54158438 GCA_029582155.1 Panopea generosa | reverse complement strand
TAGGTGGATAACCGGTACAAGACACACATTATCCCTGTAAGTCACTGGCTACTTCCCCACATATACAGAGGTGGGACACTCATGGCCGTGGATAACCGGTACAAGAAACACATTATCCCTGTAAGTCACTGGCTACTTCCCCACATATACAGAGGTGGGACACTCATGGCCGTGGATAACCGGTACATGACACACATTTTCCCTGTAAATCACTGGCTATTTCCCCACATATACACAGGTAGGACACTCATGGTCGTGGAATAAAGAGTATACCATTTATCACGTGGACTGTGACCGGGCGGGTATTCGAACCCATGATCCTGGATTGATAGCTAGAAGAGTTTCCGACTGAGCAAGGCCTACTTCTAAGGGCGGGTCCAAATACAGTTTTCGTAGGTAAACTACTTACCATTTTCACAGATGTATATTTCTATTTCGAGTATGCTTGTGTTATTTCATAAGCTCTCTTGTGATTTCAGTTTCAATACATATTCAAGTCCCGATGTTTTTGTGAATGCGGGGCTAGTGCATTTTTTTCAATGACGGAAACAAAACTGGATAATTCCGAGGCTTACGTGTTCGGTAGTATTCGGCTACAAAATTATATTAATTAACATAAAAATATGTCCACTTTTTGGTAGACTACGCTAGGGTAAACAATCTCGAAACCAGCTGACATTTTCTTTTAAAATGCCAAAAATTAATATGTTTGAATAAACAAACAAACAAAACATGACAAGAAAATAATTTGGAGACAAAAATGTCAGACTTCTGCAGATGCCCGGATGCGACCTATTCCAAGAGACCGGTTCATCATAATAACCACAACTGTTGTATTTTTCACATTTTCAAGTAGTCTGTATTAATGTTTAATGTTTATGTAAATTCTGGTTTGTTTCCATGTGTAACAGCGAATGTACAACATGTTTGTGATTTAAATGGGTATTAATATCTGAAGTGGGATTAATACATTTACATCTGTCGTCCTCAAACTCAACAAATAATTCATACACGAATGGGAGGAAATGTCCAATTATAAATGGGCTATTGAAAATGAGTTATTAGAGGGAAAATGGCACATAAATTTTACAAATGACATCCAGTTCCGGAATGATTTGAAAAGACAGAGTTCTGTCGCATCGTGTTTAAAGTAAGAGTATATAACAGAAACATATGGCAATAGACAAAGTAAGGATAACGTTGGAAAGTATAAGAGCAAAATGAAAGTGTTAAAAATATTTTCACTTTTTTAGATATTCATATTGCATAACCTGTGTTGTTTTTTATTATTATTATATTTGTATTGAGTTTTATCGTAATCGGCATTATCATTATCATTACCATTACCATAATCATTATCATTATCATTATCATTATCATAATTGTTCTACTAACCGTTGTCGTTTTCGTTGTTGTTTTCGTTTCCGTTGCTGTTATCGTTTTCGTTGTCGTGGTTGTTGTTGTTTGTTGTTGTGCCTTGAGATTAAAATTTTATCGTTATAATCATTTTCGGAGGTAAAATGTGTAATATAAGATAACAGAAACTGTCGCGTGTTCCTTAAAATAGAACAAACAAATGTCTTTTTTCACAAAATGGATTCTTTTTGAAATTCAAAACAAGTGCGCGAGAAATACTAAAATACTCGTCTGCAATCTGCGATGTTCATCACCTGTACGTCATGCTGTCACGAGGTTGGTTTCTAAATCAGTGTCACGGAAGCGCTCTCTGCAGATTCTTACAGCGCTGTTGTAAGATCGATCATTATGAATTATGGAACTACATATGTTTGATATAAAATATCTACAGAAAGTACAATCCAATGTTTCGACAGATTTCTCTAAGACATCAATACCAAAATGACGTAGAGCATTTTGCAAAAAAAAAACATGGGTTCAATTGTGTTGGTTTTGTAGTAGCTGTTCTAGTTTCTTGAATTTTAAGTAACTATGAAGCTGTTATAGTTTTATTTGTATATGAATTTGAGCGTCATTATAGTTCTCTCTTTCTCTTCTGGCTTTCAACTATAATTTCTTTGATCTGTTTCATTTCTTCTTTCTTCTTCTTCTTCTTCTTCTTCTTCTTCTTCTTCTTCTTCTTCTTCTTCTTCTTCTTCTTCTTGTACTACCATTACTTCTTCTTCACATTCTGCTTCTTCGTCTGCTTTTTTCTTCTTTTAAATAAAAATATTTTGCACGTGTAACGTTTTTAGCAAACTCGTCGACATTCAAAGCGTTAAAACACTATATACTTCCAAAAATTCAAAACAGTTTACTCTTTATTCTACCTCAAAATGTATGAGTTCTGTAAACCTGCCTTCTAATTTTACAAGCAGCATTTAAGTAAACTTATCATAAATCACGACTTAAAAACGGCTCTTGCTAACACAGTTTTGTTCCCAGAGGAATTTTAAACATCGCATATCAATTACTCAAATCGTCATGGTAAATTTGCTAAGCAAAACTTTATTCTTGAATTAACCGCTGCTTAAAAAAATGCATATACTACAAGTAAATTTCAGCGTTAACAGACGATGACTAAATAAATACAGCGAAAATTAGTTGCAATAATGTTTATTTGACCCGTGTAATATGCATGTGCCAAAATGCAGGCAAGTTATCATTTATTCAAGATTCTGGTGAAGTTGCTAAAGACAAACTAATTACATTTCTTGGGTACATTAATTTTACAACGCAGTAATGTGACTTTTATGTTTCTATTTTCACACGAGAAAAAAAAACATAAGCACAATTCACAGTTATAAAATAAAGTGTAAATAAAAAGTATAAGATTAGTTTGTTTTTATTTCCGCACTGATATAACTCTTAAATCGCTTTTCTGTAGTGAACTTTGTTTAAACCTGTGTATGTACTTTGATTGTAAAACAAATTATAACAAGTTTTACATTTTCACACAACTAATTCTTATTTGTGGAACTCTATTCCGTCTTGTTTAAAAAAAGCAACTTCTATTGATCAGTTCAAAGCTTTATATTAATTTCTTAGATACTGTAATAACGTCGGGTAGCTCTCATCAAAATTGATATACATACTCACACATATATTCTTGTTTATTTATTCTTGTGTTTATATGTTGAATTAATGTTGTACTTCGTAAATATGTTGACGGTCTCATGGAAGGTTGAATTTATTCAAATGAGTTCTCACTTTGTATTGATGGTTATTATTTACTACTATTATTATTATTATTATTATTATTATTATTATTATTATTATTATTATTATTATTATTATTATAATTGTTATTATTATTATCATTATTATTATTACTATAATTATCTTTATTATTATTAGCAGTAGTAGTAGTAGTAGTAGTATAATTATTATAAATATTATTATTAATATTATTATTATTATTATTTTTTTTTTTTTTTTTTTTTTTTTTTTTATTATTTTCATTATTGTCATTATTATTATTGTCATTATTATTATTATTATTATTATTATTATTATTAATATTATTATCATCATCATCATCATCATCATCATCATCATCATCATCATCATCATCATCATCATCATCGTCATCATCATCATCATCATCATTATCTTCATCATCATTATTATTATCATTATCATTATTTTTATTATAATTATTATTATTATTATTATTATTATTATTATTATTATTATTATTATTATTATTATTATTATTATTACAATTATGAATAAAAAAAATTGATAATAAAAATCTGGATTAGAATAATTGCTCAATCCTTTGTGTGTTTCGGAAATATTGAATGCAAGTCGAAAATGATATCATCTTTAAATATCAAAATCACCGATATTTTATTTTCATGCCGGACTATACAGTTGTTTATTCGGTGTACTTCATGTTTGTTTGTACATTATGTATTTGCTACTAACATTGTAACTTTTGCTATTGTACTGTTGATTGCTCTCTAACAGGGACGAAATCAAACTTCATTAATAAATAATGATAATCAGTGGCGGATCAAGGATTTTAGTTTAGAGGTGGCGTACTTGGGGGGCGCAACACAAACTCTCAACGGGCACACATAACTTTTAGTAGAAATATAGTGAATTTTGATAAAATATGGTTGTTAAGTGGGTTGGGGGAGTGCGCCATGATTTTTAAATAGTAAATCCGCAATTGGTAATGATGATAACAATAATAATAATAACAACGACGATACAACTCAGTCCAATCATCCCTAAGGTCCTCAATAACAAAATTAAACAAGCGCTTAACACTTATTATATATCAAATGTACATCAAATATACTACTTTTCAGACAATATAGATTAGTATCAATAATGCTACCAACTATTGATAATATTGAGGAGGAGAAGAAGAAGGGGGAAAAAAAGGAGCAAAACTATTAATCATAATGCTTACAATTAGTATAATACAAATAAATATAATTATAATTGTTATAATTCATTAGAAGAAAAAGAAAAAAGAGAGAAAAATATTAATAATAATAGCAACAAAAACAATTGTTATAAATAATAAGAAGACAAAAAGGAGAAATGTTCTCCGTGGTCGAGCGGTTAAAGGTGCCGACACAAGGTCACTTATCTTACCATTCACTGCTCAGGCCGTAGGTTCGAGTCATGCTTACTCCAAACACTTTTTGTGAAAAAGTTTGCCAGTTACCCGCAGAAGGACGGTGCTTCTTCTAAGATTCATTTTGAGACCATACTCTACCAATAAAAATGGAAATGTCATATATAACTTTAAATGTGTTGAAAATAACATTAATCTCAATTTTAAAAATAAAAAACAAATAAAAAGGCGAAAATTTATCAATAATAATCGCAACCATTACAGCAATAGCAATAAATGAATCATAATTTCTATTACTAATATGAAGAAAAATAAACAGAAACAAAGAAAAAAAATACGATAGTGAAGGGAATCTATGGTGTCAATGTTCCAATGTTGAACTTTGAGTTGTACGTAAACAATTAATTTCATCCAAAAGAAAAAAGCTGAAACTGAAACTGAATACGTAGATGTAAAATTATACAAGCCGGGTCACAGCTAAAACAAAACAGTTCTACGGAAAACAATGGATTGTTATATAGCAACTTAGTCCTCTCATACACAGATCCAGTCTATTTAAATATTTGAGCTTCTTTTTTTTTTTTTTCAAATAAAAAAAATATATCATTTTTTAACATTGATAAAGTTTTGTTTTTTTTGGTAATATGATATGACATCAATTGTTTAACAAGGAATATTCGAGAGATATAAATTGATATTTTAAAAAAAAAAAAAAAAACAGCAACAAAACATTAAAGAAATTCATTCAAGTGTTTCTGTTAATCGGTGATATAATTCTTTATTCAAAAAAGTAGTGTGTAAGCTTTTTCTTTCTTTCTTCAATATTGATATGTCCTACAATGTAAGCAAGACAGATTTGAGCTACACTGAAAACGGCCATGTTTCATCTGCCTGCTTAAATTAAAGAAAAAGGAATCTCAGACCGGCGTTAATTGATGTCTTCAGAAATTCTTAGATTAATTTCTCGGAATCGTGACAGGCATTTTAATCAAAAAGAATCCAATATATTTCTTATCTTGAACACCCCTGAGCATATTTATAAATTCGGTATGTTTTATCATTTTTTATATTCGCTGAACACTGTAGTTGGTCTTCAAGCAATGATAAAGATTAAAAGAAATCGGTGTCACGTTAACTGCTTTAGACATTATCGTTTTTTTCTAATGTTAGAAATCGGTTCATTTTACACATTTTCGAGTCCCTACAACAACGAGAGCGTTAAATGATATATGGAACGCGGAGTGGGCGTTGACAACGCGTGAGGCACCCTCAGAAGCGTGTACTCAATAAACGGTAAATCATTTATAATCATGCAAAATGGTAAAACATGAAAGAAATATAGTTGATATAAAAGAAGTTATGATTTTGATTTATACGCGTTGTTCTGTGTTTTGTAAGTCGAGTTACATAAATTACCCACAATAACGTCTTATTTTCCACAAAACATGTGTATGCATTTGTTTTCGTAAATCATATAATTAATTTATGCGCCAGTTAGACCTATGTGAAAATGTATGTCTGTTTGTTTTTCAGCGTATCTAAACAGGGTCTTATTCAACTTACATTTTAGCTCTCGACGGGCGGGGCGTCACGTGATTTTCACCCGGGTGAACTTTCTGTCGTAAATAATCGCGATTCTGGGAAGAAATTATATTGTTATCCGATTAATTATTTTAACTCTGCGAAAAGTTCACGGAATGGCGAAAAGTTAGAGAATCGGTTTGAATCTTATATTATTATATTATGTTAGCAGTTTGTTGTAATATACAGACGCACATGAGTAAATAACATAAAACTGAATAAACTTAAACTCAGATTCATTCTGAGATCTTCCTCCACCAATTAAACTGGATATGCCACATATTTCCTGCAATGTGTTGGAAATAACATTTAACCCCATTAAAATAATGTGATTAATCACCCAGTCTTTACGTTTGTCACCATTATACACATTTTTTACTCATTGGTACTTTTGTACTCACTCACACGTGTGTACTCATTCCGTGATTTCAACATTGATTAAGAAATGATTGAACACTAATTAATTTTCTTACTCAAATCAAAACTATAGTCATTTTTTATGCAAAAATTAAACGCTATATATGTCAAAACATTTAGTCCATCATGTTTATTTATTAAATATTTAGTTTCATGTTTATGCCACCGAGGACTAACTGACGATGAGTTAACCTAACGGGAGTCTTGAGGTTAACCAGTACTCGAACATACCCCATCTCCGCAAGTAACTGATAACTTTCCCACTTGAATCAGCGATGAGAGGTAAATAATAATTGGACGTAATGTCGTATATCAATTATCATGGAGACTGTAGCCGGGCGGGGATTCGAACTTACACTCCTGGATTGATAGTCAGACGCGCTACCGACTGAGCTAATCGGGCCCGGCCCATTTATGTTTAAAAGGCACACATTTTGAGGTTCTTTTTATTAGTTTGTTTAAACACATTTATTTTATTTCAAATATTTTGAAATTGTGCTGGGAGTTCTTGTTTTTGTATTTTAGTATTTTTTTTTCCTTGAAATTTTATTTTTATCCCGGGCCTTCGTTCCATTTTTTCCTTAAATAACACCTCAATTTGAAGTGAATGTATAGTTCTTTATGTTACCTATTTACTTATCTTATTCTAGTCTACTTTATTATGAACTTATTCATTTTACCTCGATTGTGAAACAAGTTATTACAACTTAGACAAATCATGCACAACGTCTTCCTGGATAGAGGCAGTACTGAGCTTATGTTGATAAAGCGCCTTGCTTAATGACACCACACATAGCCGAAGCGCAGGTTCAAACCCATGACCCTCCTATCCTGGGTTCGATACTCTACTACTGGACAAGGCACTCCACAGTAGTCAACTTATAATACTGATTGTTAAACATTAATGTCACGTGGTTTCGAGTTATTTCAATATATACCATGACGTTAGTAGCAATTCTCGCCAATTGTATTAATTAAATTACATTTTATTATTTATTCTACATAAAAAAATCTTACTGACAAGCATTTTCTTTATTTATTTTAATCGAACTATCTACCTGTCCATTCTCACCCAGTGGTTCTATTGTGTGTTTTGTGTGTACATTTAATATTAACTTGGTGAAACTTCTTTCGTTTTATTATTTTAATAATATTTATCTTTGCTCTTTTAATGATCTTAAGGTTGACTCTCCCTCGTTGTGTCATTAGGGATAGGAATCAAGTAGCTTTTATTTTAAATTCTGATAAAAATGCCTTTTAGTGATTTCTAACATACCCCTAGAAGTGTCCGTCCATCTGTTCATCAGCACACACGATTGGGTAGTTAAGTGTCTTGGGTTTAAGGTTAGTAAATTTTTAGACGGTTGAAAAAAGTACATGACATTTAAGAATAGCTTTTATATGGCTCTTTTTGTGAGACTAACATTTTGCTACAAAGTAATAAGCTGGGCGCAAAGAAGCCACTTAAATACCCATTCGTTAGAATGTCCGTCCGTCTGTCCATCTTTGCGTTCTGTGTCTGTCTGTCTCTCTCTGTTCAAATTGTCTCTCTGTCATTTCTCATCGTCATCCATCACCTCCCGCACCATTTACTCCTTTTATCCCTTCGTCTATTTATAGCAATTGCTTAACGCAAATAATAAGCAAAAACATAATATATTTTGTCTGGAAACATTCGCGGCAGTTATTCCCAGTATACATTTTCAATTCCACAAATTCCAGTACGTGTTTGACATAGCTGGGAGTTGTTCCCGACGTGTCAAACGATGTCGCCGGTAAATTAACAACAATCGTCTTCGTGAGGCATCGATCCTTCCCCCGGGATTGCCGATGTGTCCCCCGGGTCGGAGTCAGACTTCTGTATAATCCGTCACTTCTGGAAAGCCCTACAGAAGTGTTAACACCTCATGAATATTTCGTTCCTCATTAGCGACTTTTTCGAATCTTAAACTAATCTAAAGTGACTCAATACAGAAAGGTGGGAAAGGTCTTCCCATTTGAGACCTCAAGTCTGTCTTTTAAACTGATTAGTTATTCATCAGTAACTAAATAAGACCGACTACGACTTCCACCGCCGACAAATTGTCTATTGATGTAAAGGTTTGATGGTCAATATGTCAGATACTAATGTGACAACACAGTTTGTGGACTGGTATATCTAAGAGTGACGGAGTTAACTCTGCCAACGGGTACAATATACAAGTATTAACGGATATAAATATTGTTCCCAGGCAGTTGACTTTACGACCAGACTGCCGCAAATACGATCCAAAAATAATATATATGATTCTTTACACCGTCGCAAGGTGCAGCAAGAAGTCAAAGTATTTAAAAAGTATTTGAAATAAAATATGTCTAAACTAGAAGTCAAAGTAACAGAACTATAAACCGTTACAACAGTAACACTGGACGTTGCAATATCACAACAGAAACAGAAGTATAAGATGATATTTTAGTTATAGCCGTTGTAGCAGAAGAGGTATTGATACAGCACATGGTATGGCAAGCAGCAGAAGTGGGAGCAGTAGCAGGAGTATTAGCGCTAAAAGAAACGATAGGATAAGAAGAAGTAGACGAAGAAGAAGAAGAAGAAGAAGGGAAAAAAAAAGAAAACTGAGAAGAAAATGAAGGAAACAAAAGAAGAAAAAGAAGTTGATGAAGAGAAAGTAGCAAATAAACAACAGACACCACACAAAAGCAAAATAAAAAATAGTAACGAAAGAAGCAGTAAAGATAACACTTTTACTAGCAGCTTATGTAAAGGTGAGCATTAAATATTGGAACTTTTCAGCGTTATGCCCAATTAGATGGAAATTCATTTAAATAAGATATTCCCAATAAATTGTTAATGAGACAAAAAATCGTATAGCAAACAACCGTATTGCATTTCATGCGTTCCTGTTGGCAGATGCCTTCATCAATTTCAGGCTGATTGAAATATATAAAGACATAAATTAAAAGATTTAATGAACGCACAGCCTAATTGGCAGCGATCAAACCGTGTAGGACAAGGGAAGGTGAACGATTTGAGTAGAAAACCTTTTGTTGGTACAGAAGAAGACGTCTGCTGTACATATAATCGTCAGCTGGAATAGTAGTTTACACCTACTCGCGGCTTCATCACCGTAGGAATTTGCCATCACTTTCAAGTTTTTCACCAATATTTACATAAATTTGAAGCATCTTCTTGGCAATAAAAACATTTGTTTTCGCAGGAATAACGTATGATAACAGGTGATCACTTCCGCTCCGCTGTCGTCTGCTCGTGATGAGGCGTGCGCATGCCCATTACGCGGACCAGTTGTCGTTGTACGCCTCATTTCGTCTGCTGCTTGCTGGTTTCGTGGTATCAGATATATCTTAAAAACACACTAGTTCCAATAATGCGTTAACATTCCTTTTTTTAAAAACAAAACAGTTCCAATTAATGCATTGATTATGAGTACATAATACTTAAAAATGTATTTATTCATGATCAGAATTTTATTAAAGTATATTAAGTATTATACCTAAAGCTTAACCAGTCTGGGACCTCTGACCTCTTAATACACTAGTACGCATGTCATGCAGCTTTATAAAACACTGACAGGGGTGACGGCAGTCTTCACTTTGCGTGTTTGATAATAAACGGCTTCCCTCCATAAAAGATATTAAAATTCGTTTTATAAAGTTCATCAAAGTACTAAATATATTATAATCACCTTGCATAATGAAACCAGTAAACTATAGTTGTCCTGCAAAATTTGGACACTTATGCTTCATTTGCAAAATGACACTAAAATTCTATATGCCTATGAAAACTAAATCAGATACAAGTATGGTAATAGAAATGATATCAATATCCTCTTTTAGAAAAGTATATATTTGAACTATTTGAATCCCTTTAAACAATTGATACGAACTCTACCTTTGCGGTATGAAAAGTACATATTTGAATATCAAAGATTTAAACAAATATTGATACATGAAATGGCATAACAGTAATTAATAAATCACTAGGTATGGCAACTATTGATACGTCACATGGTATGGCAACTAATTGTATATCACATGACACGGTAACTATTGGTATATCACATGGTATGGCAACTATTAATCACAAAATGGTAAGGCAACTATTGATATATCACATGGCATGACAACTTTTAATAAATCACATGGTATGGCAATTATTCATACATCACATGGTATGGCAACTATAAATAAATCGCATGATTTGGGAACAATTGATAAATCACATGGTATGGCAACTATTGATACATCACATAAATTGACAACTATTAATAAATCACATGGTATGGCAACTATTGATACATCACATGAATTGACAACTATTAATAAATCACATGGTATGGCAGCTATTGATACATCACATGGTATGGCAAATAAAAGTAAATCACATGATACGGCAACTATTGATATATATCACAGGGTATGGCAACTATTTAAACATCACATGTTATGGCAACTATTGATACATCACATGGTATGGCAACTATTGATATATCACATGGTATTACAACTATTGTTACATCACATTGTATGGCAACTATTGATACATCACATGGTATGGCAACTAGTGATACATCACATGGTATGGCAACTATTAATAAATCACCACATGGTATGGCAACTATTGATACATCAAATGGTATGGCAACTAATGGTACATCACATAACACGGCAGTTATTGATATATCACATCCTATGGCAAATACTGAGATACCATACCGTATAGCAACCGTTGATACATCATATCGTAGGGCAACTATTGATACATCACATAGTATGGCATCAATTAATAATCGCATGGAATGGCAACTATTGATACATCACATTGTATGGCAACTATTGATATATCACATGGTATGGCAACTATAAATAAATCACATGGAATAGCAACTAAAAGTACATCACATGACACGGCAACTATTGATATATCACATCGTATGGCAACCATTCATACATCACATCGTAAGGCAAACATTGATGCATCACATGGTATGACAAATATTAATAAATCACATGGTATCGCAACAATTGATACATCACATGACACGGCAACTATTGATAATTATATCACATGGTATGGCAACTATTGATACATCACATTATGGCAACTATAAATAAATCACATGGAATGGCAACAATTGATAAATATTTCACATGGTATGGCAACTATTGATACATAACATGGTATGGCAACGATTAATAAATCACATGGTATGGCAACTAGTGATACATCACATGGTATGGCAACTAATAGTACATCACATGACACAGCAACTATTGATGTGTCACATGGTATGACAACCATTGATACATCACATCGTATGGCAACCATTGATACATCACATCGTATGGCAACAATTCATACATCAAATCGTATGGTAACCATTGATACATCACATCGTATGGCAACCATTCATACATCACATCGTATGGCAACCATCCATACATCACATTGTATAACAACCATTCATACATCACATGGTATGGCAACTATTAATACATTACATGGTATGGCAACTAGTGATACATCACATGGTATGGCGACTTTTGATAGATCACATGGTATGGCAACCATCGATACATCACATCGTATGGCAACCATTCATACATCACATCGTATGGCAACTATTGATACTTCACATCGTATGCCAACTATTCATAATCACATCGTATGGCAACCATTCATACATCACATCGTATGGCAACCATTCATACATCACATCGTAGGGCAACTATTGATACATCACATCGTATGGCAACCATTCATACATCACATCGTATGGCAACAATTCATACATCACATGGTATGGCAATTATTAATAAATCACATGGTATGGCAACGTTTGATACATCACATGGTATGGCAACCATCGATACATCACATCGTATGGCAACCATTCATACATCACATCGTATGGCAACTATTGATACTTCACATCGTATGGCACCTATTCATAATCACATCGTATGGCAACCATTCATACATCACATCGCATGGCAACCATTCATACATCACATCGTATGGCAACTATTGATACATCACATCGTATGGCAACCATTCATACATCACATCGTGTGGCAACCATTCATACATCACATGGTATGGCAACTATTAATAAATCACATGGTATGGCAACTTTTTATACATCACATAGTATGGCGACTATTAATAAATCACATGGTATGGCAACTTTTGATACATCACATGGTATGGCAACTATTAATAAATCACATGGTATGGCAACTTTATATACATCGAATCTTGTATCTCTTTATGAGCTCTATATACCTTATTTTCAAATCTTCTATCTCACAACCCCAACTTCTATATTTTTCCGATATCTCTCTACCTCTATTCCTCTTTCTATTTCCCTTAACCTCTATTTCTTTCCGCTATATCACTACATCTTTCTCTCATCATCTATCTCTCTACCTCTCTTTCCTTTCCTCTTTGTCTCTACCTCTTCTTTTACCATTTATCTCTCGTTACCTTCACTTATATCTCTCTAACGCGTTTTCCATCATCTATCTCTCTACTTCTCTTTATCTTCCACTATCTCTTTTCCTCTTCCTTTGTCGTTTGCCTCTCTTTCCCTCCAAAATATATCTCTTTACCTATTTTCCCATCCTCTTATTCTTTCCGAATCCTCTGTCGCTCTAACGTTTTTCTATCTTTTTATTTCATCCTCTATTTCTCTTACTCTTTTATTATTTCTCCACCTCTCTTCTTATTTATCTAGGACCGCGGTGGGGTCTAGTGGTAGAGCGTCCGCCTCGCATGAGGAAGGTCGTGGGTTCAATCCCCGGCCGGGTCATACCAAACACTTTAAAAATGGCATTAGAAGCTTCCTGGCTTGACGCTCAGCATTTAGAGGAAAGTTCTAGGTCTGGTCGGCCCGGTGTCAGTATAATGTGACTGGGTGGGGTATCATACCATGTGTCTGCGGCATGATACTCAGCGCTTAGAATACTGTCTCAAGTAGACACCGTCGCGATATGACTGAAAAAATTGTTGAAAGCGACGCTAAACACCATACAACAACAACAACAACTTATTTATCTACCATTAACTTCCTTTTCCCTCCGCTATATTTCTCTACGTCTTTGCAACACACTTTATATCTCTTTTCCAACCTCTGTCTCTCTACCTCTTTTTCCCATCCTCTGTATTTCTTTTCTAACATCTATCCGTCTAACCATTTATATCTCTACCATTTTTCCCATCCTCTATCTCTCTGTTTCTCCTTCCTTCAATCTATTTCTCTACCACTTTTCATTTCTCTCTCTCTTTCTATTCCCCTACCGCTTTATTTCTACCGTTATTCCTTCCCTCTATCACTCTACCTCTCTTCCTCTACCATTACCTCTCGTTCCTCTCTATATATCTCTACCTCTTTTCCATCTCATAGCTCTCTAACTCTTTTCCCCCATCCTCTACCTCTCTAATTCTTTTTTGCCATCCTCTAGTTCTCTAACTATTTTTTCAATTCTCTATCTCTACAACTCTTTTTGCAATCCTCCATCTATCTACAACCTTTCCTTGCCCTCTATAGTTTTGCTTCTGTCTTCCTTGTCTCTCTATATACCCTTCCTTCTCTATTCTCTATCACTATCTATCTATTTCCTCTCCCGCTATATATATATACCTCTCTTTCCCTCTCTCTATCTCTTTCCCTCTCTTTCCCTCACTTTATATCAATATCTCGTTCCCTTCCTATATCTCTCTATTTCACTCATATTATTTGTCAACCTCTCATACTCTTCTTTTAGCTCTCAGCTTCTATTTTTCACCATTTTAAATCTTCCTCAATCGTTACGTCTTATTCTCCGATGCATAAGTTTCATATTTTGCGCACAAGGGAGACTATTCATACGGGAATATGCATACAACATTTAAAGAGTTGTCGAACGTTGTGTTTCATGGTATTTGTGCAAAGTACAAATAAAAAGGATGAGTGTATTGTAAACTGTATTAAGAAAATATAAGTGTGTAAGTATGTCACTGTTTATAAGTGTTGATATATAAATACGTGCGTCTTATACATGAATTATATATATACTGAACAAAAAAGAAACTTCCGCTTTGTTTAAGTGCAGATATATCGAAATATAAAATCAATGTTTAAGTTATTAGCATGTGTCTTGCAAAATATTCTAATGTGATTTTTGTATGAAAATGTTATAGCTCAACTGTTATGGTTGTAGATAAAATGTGGTAGGGGTCGAAAACTAAAAACTCAGATGTGCTTTAACACAGCGGAAGTTTCCATTTATTTGTTCAGTCATGACCCGTTAGAGTAGTTTTTGGATTTTTAAGCATATTATAAACACGAAAACTGAACAAAACTAAACGCTTTTAACGTCTTTTTCTTATTAATAATAAAGTCTATAAAATCAGGCTGAAAGTTTCGCTAAATAAACTTTGATTATCAATAAACATACTGGTACATGAATGCACGTGGAAAACGACTTTCACGTTGTCTTTTTCATGTAACGATAATAATAATAATAATAATAATAATAATAATAATGACTTTATTTTACACGAAAATCAGTCGGATTTAGTGCAAATCTTCAATGAGGTCCTCAGCATCTAAATTATACAAGAACAGTTTTGAACGTTAGTTATATAACAAATGAACATGATGTAAATTAGTATTATGTATATATACGACTGGTATGCCATGATCTGCTCCATTGAGATAGTGATGTTAAACTGTATAAGACATACTGATTGTTAAACTCTATCAGGACATCCCATCCATTTCAATTCGGAATAAATTCACTGGACGATGAGTAATTATCTTTGTCCAGGATCAATTGTAGCAGATCTCTTTTGAAGCGTGGCTATAGAAGTGACGAGATCAGAAGAACAATTTCCTGAAATTGAACAACAGTTATCAAAATGTGGCAAAACGCAAGAATTAAAATATAATTTGCAATATAATAAACACGAATGAAGTTTCGGATGGCACCTTTAGTTATTTAATAACTATTTGGCAGTTTGTCTGAATTAAATACTTTTGGCATCAAAGTAAAGTTGATAAAGATGATGACTATTTCCAATTACCAATTATTTTATATTTTTTCTTCTATACATAAGCTATTACAGATTGAATACGAAATAAACGAACATGATCATAAAAAAATCAACTGTATGCGTAAAAATTCTTCATTTCCTTCAATTTATATATAAAAAAATTCACCTCCAAAGTTTAAAATCAATTTCTTTTCATACCAAAACCACACAAATTTGTTGTTTGGCAGGGGGACTTTAGAAAACCTGAAATATAAATAATTGCCTCCGGTTGCCCATCATTGTTTATATGTCTGATATTATACTGTACAGCGTATCCAGCGTGTAGTGAAAATCTGGACTGTCCACAAACAACCAATTGGAATACCTCAGCAAAGTTCATAGATCAAAAGTATCATTCACCATTCGGAACACCTCACCGATTATCCTCATTCAGCCTAATGTCGAAGACGGAATTGGTGGAGCATGTACGATTTTGCTTAATGTCAAACGTTGACGGAGTTGGCCGAGTATGAATGATTGAAAAACGACATATTCGAATAAAACACATGTGTGCAGTAGATACGTCAATCCATTATAAAAAATATTATGTGCTTTTATCAGCTTACAGTGTCAAATTGTAAATATTTTGATAAATCTGTTCGTTTTGCCATTTAAAGCCTCGTAATGAACGCGGGGTTGTCGAGCCCCTGTTTTCCTACTGTGTTGTCAAAACCATTGTTAAATGTCGGCTGTGATCCCTTAATTTCATTTTGCGGTTCCATTTCTATGTCAGATTGAGGTCCCCAAAGTTCGTTTGGTCTGAGTTGATTCTGATTCTCTGAATTTAGGAAATAAACACGTACTTTATATCGATAATTCTGCAAAATTATGTCGTTTAGTGTTAATTTCCAGTGAATATAATAATATTAATGATGATGATAATAATAATAAGTATTAACATTTTCAAAGCTTTCGTACTTGTACTAAGAAATTACAATGATAATAATAATAATAATAATAATAATGAGAATTATAATAATAATAACAGTAATAGTAATAAGTATTATAATAATAATAGTTATAGTAATAATAGTAGTAATAGTAATAAGTATAATAATAATGATAATAGTTATTATAATAATAATAATAATAATAATAATAATTATGATAATAAATAGTAAAAATAATGAGAATAATAATAATAATAAATAGTAAAATATATTGAAAATAATATTAATGACTTATAGTATAAATAATGATAATAATAATAATAATAAAAATAATAATATTAAATAGTAAAATAATGAAAATAATAATAATAAGTAGTAAAAAATAATAAAATTAATAATAATTATAATGATAATAATACATAATAATAATAATAACAATCAATAAATAATAATAATAACAATGCTACTAATAATAGCAAAATTCAAATATATACTTTCTCTTGCAAAGGCCCGGGTGTTACGTTTATCCTGTATATTATGCATACAGGAATGGGGACTAGAAAAATGAAAAACAACTTTGATCCAATGTAACTAAATAATAGTATGCTATTTTATTAGGTCATTTCTATATAATCTATTGTTATAAAATAAAGAGCACTTCAACAGAGCGGTTGGCTACTCTTTTTCATTATCTTCTTTTTCTTCTTGGAACACTTTTTCAAAAAATATTTTGTAAAAGTATTATTGAACAAAAATAACTGTTTTTTAAAAAAATATAATTTTTTTTTTGTAAAATTGTTTTATTCTCTACTGACTACAGTTCAAAGTTGAAACTCACAGTGACGAGCAGCGGTGTGACTACGTACCAGGCGACTTTAAATATAATGGGTATCCCGTGTCCAGTCATCTCCTTCATATTCGCCTCCATGTTACTGATACCTACAGTAGCGATGAATGAATATTGTTATTATTTTGTTCAAACATGTATTTTTACATCACAAAAACCGGCATTAAGCGTTTGCGGATAAAATGTCGCCCAAGGACAGCAGCACTATTATACCACGTGACCCACATGCCGCAAGTAATTTCATTTATTTCTACAGTTAAACAAACTTGAACCGGATTATCATGAATAAATCCATCATGTTTGTATAAGTATGCAAACGACCGTTGCAATGTTTTGACATGCCACATAAACTCTTAATGCAATGGCGATATGGCGTCATATCTATGTATTAAGCAAAACTGAAGTGCACTTAATTGATTGACGTCACGCATTTGTGTGTAGTTACAACGTCTAATTTGGTGACGTCATACACATAACGACGCCCATTGTTTATAGCAATACCAGAGTGCCAAGATGTCTTGCGATCTAACTGGATTCTATATTGTCTTAAATTGCTCAAAATCTGAGAAGATCACCCGATTTTCACGGATTAGAAAGGTTTTGTCGTCATTTATACTGAGGCTGTTTTACAATCTAAGAAAAAAAATTTCAAAGATTGTAATAAATGGGAGACCACTTGTAGCAGAGCCAGAAGAACTACCACACGAGATGCGTTACCTAAGTTACAAAAAACTTCAAAAGATAAAGAAAGTCCTAGAGGAGATAGAACAGAGAGGCCCTAAAATCTGTCAATATTACAGGCCTGGATGTTTCGCACCTCCGTCAACACCAGTTCCCGAGATGGATGACCCTACAATTGAAGTTATTTATGCCGAAGAAGAGATATATGAACATGACAAAGAAGTCCCATCAAACACCATGAAGGTTGAACAGGATAATACTCAAACAAGTTATGACGTCGATGCTGTCGTTGAAAATACATGTGCAACACGAAAGAAGTATATACGACCGAAAGCAGCTAAAGGCGAACGAAGTGACACGATTATTCCACCTTATATTATAATTGATGAAGACTTTGTAGTCTCCGGAAAGGCTTGCAAAAGAAAGCGTCCAACAGCAGCAAAAGGGAAGCGAAGTGTCGGCATAAATCCAATTGACCTTCCGGCCGAGGTCCTTGTTGAGAGACTGAAGAACACTGAAGTCGTTGAGAAAGAATTTGTGAGTACAAAAACAAGATGTAGACCAAAGGCTGCAAAAGGAAAACGCAGTTCATCAATTAACACCTTCTACAATCACGCCGCAGATGCCGAAGGCGTCAGCACAAACAAGAAGCAACTAAGCCCACAAGCTGATTATGAAACCGTTCTTCCAGACTCTCCAGAATTATTTCAAAGTATAATCCCGGATAATCCCTGTGATGGAGAGATGGCATCAGAGAGCGACAGTGAAAGTGAGAAAAGCAATGATTTGTTTGACTTAGTTATGCCATATCTACCAAAGTCTCAGAGGAAGTTTTCTAAATGTAAGTATTTCAATAAATAACTTATAAAAAATGTGAACCATGAGACGAACATTCGCACAAACGTTACATCTGCTCCAGAAACCAATTGCCACATAACGTGTGTGCGAAGTCGATGGCGGTAAAAACAAATAAGGTTTCATAGTCAATGTTCATTCAAAATAAATACATTCATAATTTTAAAAAAAAAAAGTAGCTTGACGTATAAGACAGCAAATTGTTGCAATTCCAAAATGTCTCTCCGTTCGTTCGTCTCGATAATGTTGCAATAAAAATAATCAATAATTACATTATATAAATATTCAAATTGATGTATCTGTTCACATTAAGACTTTCTATAAAATATCATATATTCCATTTCAGTAACCGCCAACATTCCCTGGCTCAAGTAAAAACTCATGAATCGCGGAATGTACGTGGCTGTTGGGGTTTGAAGGTGAGTCTTCTGCTTATTACACGTTACACGGTCACGTGACACTCGTCTTTATATGCCCGATGTATGTCGTTATATTGTTTCTTTGCAAACGCACCATACTTTTAGTAATAATGTTTCCTTGCAAGCGCACCTTATCTGTAGTATTAATGTTTTTTTGCAAGCACACCATATTTGTTGTAATAATGTTTTTTTGCAAGCGCACCATATTTGTTGTAATAATGTTTTTTTGCAAGCGCACCTTATTTGTAGTAATAAGTTTTTTTTGAAAGTGCACCATATTTGCTGTAATAATTATTTTTTTTGCAAGGGCACCTTATTTGTAGTAATAAAGTTTTTTGCAAGCGCACCATACTTGTAGTAATAAGTGTTTTTTGCAAGCGCACCACACCATATTTGTAGTTATAAGTTTTTTTTGCAAGTGCACCATATTTGTAGTAATAAGTTGTTATTTTTGCAAGCTCACCATATTTGTAGTAATAAGTGTTTGTTTGCAAGCGCACCTTATTTGTAGTAATAAGGTTTTTTTGAAAGTGCACAATATTTGTAGTAATAAGTATTTTTTTGTTATAATGTTTTTTGCAAACGCACCATATTTGTAGTAATAAGTATTTTTTTGTTATAATGTTTTTTGCAAACGCACCATATTTGTAGTAATAATGTTTTTTTGCAAGCACACCTAATTTGTAGTAATAAGGTTTTTTTTGCAAGCGCACCATATTTTTAGTAATAATGTTTTTTTGCAAGCGCACCATATTTGTTGTAATAATGTTTTTTTTGCAAGCGCACCATATTTGTAGTAATAATGCTTTTTTGAAAGTCCACCATATTTGTAGTTATAATGGTTTTTTGCAAGCGCACCATATTTGTAGTAATAAGTGTTGTTTTTTTTGCAAGTGCACTATATTTGTAGTATTAAGTGTTTTTTTTGCAAGCGCACTATATTTGTAGTAATAAGTGTTTTTTTGCAAGCGCACCATATTTGTAGTAACAAGGTTTTTTTCAAGCTCACCATATTTGTAGTAATAAGGGGGGGGGGTTTTGCAAGCGCACTAAATTTGTAGTAATAAGTTGTTTTTTTTGCAAGCTCACCATGTTTGTAGTAATAAGTGTTTGTTTGCAAGCGCACCATATTTGTAGTAAAAAGGTTTTTAGCAAGCGCACCATATTTGTAGTAATAATGGTTCCTGGTAAGCACACCATATCTGTAGTAATAAGGTGGGTTTTTTTGCAAGCGCACCATATTTGTAGTAATACGTGTTGCAAGCGCACCATATTTGTAGTAATAAGTGTTTTTTGCAAGCGCACAATACTTGTAGTAATAAGTGCTTTTTGCAAGCGCACCACACCATATTTGTAGTTATAAGTTTTTTTTGCAAGTGCACCATATTTGTAGTTATAAGTGTTTGTTTGCAAGCGCACCATATTTGTAGTAAAAAGGTTTTTTGCAAGCGCACCATATTTGTAGTAATAATGGTTCCTGGTATGCGCACCATATCTGTAGTAATAAGGTGGGTTTTTTTGCAAGCGCACCATATTTGTAGTAATAGTGTTTTTTGCAAGCGCACCATATTTGTAGTAATAAGTGTTTTTTGCAAGCGCACCACACCATATTTGTAGTTATAATTTTTTTTTGCAAGTGCACCATATTTGTAGTAATAAGTTTTTTTTGCAAGTGCACCATATTTGTAGTTATAAGTTGTTTTTTTTTGCAAGTGCACCATATTTGTAGTTGCAAGTGCACCATATTTGTAGTAATAAGTGTTTTTTGGCAAGCGCACCATATTTGTATTAATAAGGGTATTTTGTATGTACACCATATTTTTAGTAATAATGTTTTTTTTGCCTGTACACCATATTTGTAGTAATAAGGGTTTTTGCATGCGCATCATATTTGTTGTAATAGTGATTTATTGCATTGTCTATATTGGTAGTAGCAAATTTTGCTAGTTTCTGTATTGAATGTGCCCGATATATTCAGAAAAGCTTAGAGGACAATAAATCAAACGTATAAACAAACGACTACATTAATGAGCAGGTATTACGTTATGGAGCTCAATACTTAAACCTTTCTGGTCTTTGGTCAGTGCAACAAAAAACAACTCAATTTGTGTTTGTGTTAACGTTTCTAGAATAATATATCAAACTGCATGTAGTACAATTAGACTTCTTTTAAAATCTATGCTTTGCTTAAACACTCATTTTTCTATAAAATAATGCCTTAAAAAGATTGTTTATTGTTTTATAATCTATAAATATATGACGTTTAAGCTGTCAAAATTTCGTGTCGTATATAAAATGACATATTGATTTTATTAGGCATATCCTGAATTATTGGAGTTGTTTTCATACATAAGTTGTAAAAAAATTTTATTACATATGATGATGAAAAGTTTAAACTATGATGGTGAAACTCGAAACTATGATGGTGGAAAGTCAAAACTATGATGGTGGAAAGTCAAAACTATGATGGTGGAAAGTCAAAACTATGATGGTGGAAAGTCAAAACTATGATGGTGAAACTCGAAACTATGATGGTGAAAAGTCGAAACTATGATGGTAGAAAATCCACACTATGCTTGTGAAAAGTGAAAACTATGATGGTGGAAACTATGATGGTGGAAAGTCAAAACTATGATGGTGGAAAATCCACACTATGCTTGTGAAAAATGAAAACTATGATGGTGAAACTCGAAACTATGATGGTGAAAAGTCGAAACTATGATGGTGGAAAATCCACACTATGCTTGTGAAAAGTGAAAACTACAATGATGAAAAGTCGAAACTATGATGGTGAAAAGTCAAAACTATAATGGTGGAAAGTCAAAACTATGATGGTGGAAAATCCACACTATGCTTGTGAAAAGTGAAAACTACAATGATGAAAAGTCGAAACTATGATGGTGGAAAGTCGAAACTATGATGGTGGAAAGTCAAAACTATAATGATGAAAAGTCGAAACTATGATGGTGAAAAGTCGAAACTATGATGGTGAAAAGTCGAAACTATGATGGTGAAAAGTAGAAACTATAATGGTGAAAAGCTTTTCTTACTTTAATCAATATACCACGATGTCCACACCGGGACACCGTAGATTGTTGATGATTTAATGCTTTAATTTAACATCTTCTCCTTTCAGGTGTGGAGGAGACTGGAGAGACAAAGATAAAAAGATTAGCGAAAATACAAGAAAATATGAAATTGACTTAAAAACCAATTATATATATTTTTTTATCGAATTTAGATTTTTTAAATAGGCCACTGAATTAAAGTACATAATATAAGTAAACATTTTTAATAAAATGATTCTCTAAGCAAGAGGTTTATGCTAGTCGGGTTTACATTATCGGAATATTGGATCCCGTGTGTACTGTTTGTTAGAGATATGCAGTTATGTGTATGAGTAAAAAATATAAAGTTGTCGACATTTTTATTGTATGGTTTTGGGTCTACAGTCTAAAGTGGCCAATGAAACGACGAATTCAAAACTGCAATGCAATAGCTCCGGAAATCAATCAACAGTATGTTTTATTATAATTGTATTAAATCAAACGGATGATATATATATAGATATGGAATTTGATATTGCTTTTTCGTTTAAACCCAAATTAGAGTATTGCACTGCTCATGCCCCCCACCCCACACACACACATCCGTTCGCGCCCAAACAAGCATAAAACACTTTCGTTTATGTGCTTTATCAAGAACTAACGATATTGTTGAAATATCAATTTGTAAATATTTACAACTTAGATCAGTCACGCTTGGCGTCTATCTGGGTAGAACTAGTCATAAACATATAGAGACTTCTCAAGGACAAAACACATGGCCACATGGTGGGAAATCGAACTGTGGACCCTTCAATTCTGGGTCTAATGAACTTGAACACGATTTCCGCATGATGCATACTGAACTGTATATCTGTAAACTAGGACACTATGACCAGGGAGTTCTGTGTACAACCCATGGAGCTGGGGTGGGATCGGACCAGCGACCCTCCGATTATGGGTCAGATTCTGCACCATTTAACCGCGCTATCCAAGTGATTTATATAAAATTGTAAATATGAGGTGTTGTGTCTAGGAAGTAAACAATGGCCAGAGGTGGTATTCCAATCATTTTTAAGAATATTCTTAGACTTGAACTTAAGAATGAATTTTGAAAAATACACCTAGAGACCATTTTTTGTCGCAAAAAAATGCAAGCCTGCTGGGACACCTAATAAATAGTAAAAATAAACTCTCACAATTGTTCTATCTGTCATGGTAAACTAGATATCTTAGGTTGAAATTTGGATTTTCAAGCTCAAGTCTAAGAAAATTCTCAAGATTGTTGGTTAATACGATCCCAGGTTTCAATAATAACGTATAATATAGTTGTATACTACCGTAAACATAGGTCATTACGATGACTTCCTTTAGGGCGAAGATCGTGACCGAGAATGTGACCGAGTACCAGTCTACTAGAGTCAGCAGGAACATGCTGCCCTGAAAATACGTGCACGTGAAAATGGACTTGAACTGGACGTGGTTCAGTTGCATTATCAAATAGTGTAACTAATATAGAACAGTTTGTTTACAATGGAGACGGGGGTTAAAGCTCAACTCGGAGAAAAGGCTAGTCCGTCTTCTGAGCAAAAAAAAACAACTTAAGTTTTATTCAGATTGATTCTAAGGTCCCCCCCCCCCCCCCCCCCCCACACACACACACACACACTTGTAAAAGGTGTCAACCGGGGACGTCCGATGTATTCATGGCAACTGGTGACTTTTCTAATATTCTTTAATGATAGAGCTAGATCTAAAATTTTAACGTTTATTATCAAATTTAGCACCCTTTAAAACGTTCCGGGCTCAAAAAGTTGTCTATTGTTAAAATATTGATATATAAATCGCATGATATGGGAACAATTGATAAATCACATGGTATGGCAACTATTGATACATCACATAAATTGACAACTATTAATAAATCACATGGTATGGCAGCTATTGATGCATCACATGTCATGACAACAATTAACAAATCACATGGTATGGCAACTATTGATACATCACATAGTATGGCAAATAAAAGTAAATCACATGATACGGCAACTATTGATATATATCACAGGGTATGGCAACTATTGATACATCACATGTTATGGCAACTATTGATACATCACATGTTATGGCAACTATTGATACATCACATGGTATTACAACTATTGATACATCATATTGTATGGCAACTATTGATACATCACATGGTATGACAACTATTGATACATCACATGGTATGGCAACTATTAATAAATCACCACATGGTATGGTAACTATTGATACATCACATGGTATGGCAACTAATGGTACATCACATAACACGGCAGTTATTGATATATCACATCCTATGGCAACCATTGAGATACAATACCGTATAGCAACCGTTGATACATCACATCATAGGGCAACTATTGATACATCACATAGTATGGCAACTATTAATAATCGCATGGTATGGCAACTATTGATACATCACATGACACGGCAACTATTGATATATATATATATATATATATATATATATATATATATATATATATATATATATATATCAAATGGAATGGCAACTATTGATACATCACATTGTATGGCAACTATTGATTTATCACATGGTATGGCAACTATATATAAATCACATGGAATAGCAACTAATAGTACATCACATCACACGGCAACTATTGATATATCACATCGTATGGCAACCATTCATACATCACATCGTAAAGCAAACATTAATGCATCACATGGTATGACAAATATTAATAAATCACATGGTATCGCAACAATTGATACATCACATGACACGGCAATTCTTGATAATTATATCACATGGTATGGCAACTATTGATACATCACATTATGGCAACTATAAATAAATCACATGGAATGACAACAATTGATACATCACATGACACGGCAACTATTGATAAATATTTCACATGGTATGGCAACTATTGATACATCACATGGTATGGCAACGATTAATAAATCACATGGTATGGCAATTAGTGATACATCAAATGGTATGGCAACTAATAGTACATCACATGACACAGCAACTATTGATGTATCACATCGTATGACAACCATTGATACATCACATCGTATGGCAACCATTGATACATCACATCGTATGGCAAACATTCATACATCACATCGTATGGCAACCATTCATACGTCACATCGTATGGCAACCATTCATACATCACATCGTATGGTAACCATTCATACATCACATCGTATGGCAACCATTCATACGTCACATTGTATGGCAACCATTCATACATCACATGGTATGGCAACTATTAATACATCACATCGTATGGCAATTAGTGATACATCACATGGTATGGCAACTTTTGATAGATCACATGGTAAGGCAACCATCGATACATCACATCGTATGGCAACCATTCATACATCACATCATATGGCAACTATTGATACTTCATATCGTATGGCAACCATTCATACATCACATCGTATGGCAACCATTCATACATCACATCGTATGGCAACTATTGATACATCACATCGTATGGCAACCATTCATATATCACATCGTATGGCAACCATTCATACATCACATGGTATGGCAACTATTAATAAATCACATGGTATGGCAACTTTTGATACATCACATGGTATGGCAACTATTAATAAATCACATGGTATGGCAACTTTTGATACATCGAATCTTGTATCTCTCTATGATCTCTATATACCTTATTTTCAAATCTTCTATCTCACAACCCCAACTTCTATATTTTTCGATATCTCTCTACCTCTATTCCTCTTTCTAGTTCCCTCTACCTCTATTTCTTCCGCTATATCACTACATCTTTCTCTCATCATCTATCTCTCTACCTCTATTTCCCTCCCTCTTTGTCTCTACCTCTTCTTTTACCATTTATCTCTCGTTACCTTCACCTATATCTCTCTAACGCGTTTTCCATCATCTGTCTCTCTATCTTTTATTCTCTTCCACTATCTCTTTACCTCTTCCTCTGTCGTTTACCTCTCTTTCCCTCCAAAATATATCTCTTTACCTATTTTCCCATCCTCTTTCTCTCTTTCGAATCCTCTGTCGCTCTAACGTTTTTCTACCTTTTTTTCTCATCCTCTATTTCTCTTACTCTTTTACTATTTCTCCACCTCTCTTCTTATTTATCTAGGACCGCGGCGTGGTTTAGTGGTAGAGCGTCCGCCTCGCATGCGGAAGGTCGTGGGTTCAATCCCCGGCCGGGTCATACCAAAGACTTTAAAAATGGCATTAGAAGCTTCCTCGCTTGACGCTCAGCATTTAGAGGAAAGTTCTAGGTCTGGTCGGCCCGGTTTCAGTATAATGTGACTGGGTGGGGTATCATACCATGTGTCTGCGGCATGATACTCAGCGCTTAGAATACTGTCTCAAGTAGACACCGTCGCGATATGACTGAAAAAATGTTGAAAGCGACGCTAAACACCATACAACAACAACAACAACTTATTTATCTACCATTAACTTCCTTTTCCCTCCGCTATATTTCTCTACGTCTTTGCAACACACTTTATATCTCTTTTCCAACCTCTGTCTCTCTACCTCTTTTTCCCATCCTCTGTATTTCTTTTCTAACATCTATCTGTCTAACCATTTATATCTCTATCATTTTTCCCATCCTCTATCTCTCTATTTCTCCTTCCTTCAATCTATTTCTCTACCACTTTTCATTTCTCTCTCTCTTTCTATTCCCCTACCGCTTTATCTCTACCGCTATTGCTTCCCTCTATCACTCTACCTCTCTTCCTCTACCATTGCCTCTCGTTTCTCTCTATATCTCTCTACCTCTTTTCCATCTCATAGCTCTCTAAACTTTTTCCCCCATCCTCTACCTCTCTAATTCTTTTTTGCCATCCTCTAGTTCTCTAACTATTTTTCAAATTCTCTATCTCTACAACCTTTCCTTGCCCTCTATAGTTTTGCTTCTGTCTTCCTTGTCTCTCTATATACCCTTCCTTCTCTATTCTCTATCACTATCTATCTATTTCCTCTCCCGTTATATATATATATATATATATATATATATATACCTCTCTTTCCCTGTCTCTATCTCTTTCCCTCTCTTTCCCTCACTTTATATCAATATCTCGTTCCCTTCCTATATCTCTCTATTTCACTCATATTATTTGTCAACCTCTTATACCCTTCCTTTAGCTCTCAACTTCTATTTTTCACCATTATAAATCTTCTTCAATCGTTACGTCTTATTCTCCGATGCATAAGTATCATATTTTGCACACAAGGGAGACTATTCATACGGGAATATACATACAACATTTAAAGAGTTGTCGAACGTTGAGTTTCATGGTTTCTGTGCAAAGTACAAATAAAAAGGATGAGTGTATTGTGAACTGTATTAAGAAAATATAAGTGTGCAAGTAAGTCACTGTTTATGAATGTTGATATATAAATATGTTCGTCTTATACATGAATTATATCTATACTGAACAAAAAAGAAACTTCCACTTTGTTTAAGTGCAGATATATCGAAATATAAAATCAATGTTTAAGTTATTAGCATGTGTCTCGCAAAATAGTCTAATGTGATTTTTGTATGAAAATGTTATAGCTCAACTGTTATGGTTGTAGATAAAATGTGGTAGGGGTCGAAAACTAAAAGCCCAGATGTGCTTTAACACAGCGGAAGTTTCTATTTATTTGTTCAGTCATGACCCGTTAGAGTAGTTTTTGGATTTTTAAGCATATTATAAACACGAAAACAGAACAAAACTAAACGCTTTTAACGTCTTTTTCTTATTAATAATAAAGTCTATAAAATCAGGCTGAAAGTTTCGCTAAATAAACTTTGATTATCAATGAACATACTGGTACATGAATGCACGTGGAAAGCGACTTTCACGTTGTCTTTTTCATGTAACGATAATAATAATAATAATAATAATAATAATAATAATAATGACTTTATTTTACACGAAAATCAGTCGGATTTAGTGCAAATCTTCAATGAGGTCCTCAGCATCTAAATTATACAAGAACAGTTTTGAACGTTAGTTATATAACAAGTGAACATGATGTAAATTAGTATTATGTATATATACGACTGGTATGCCATGATCTGCTCCATTGAGATAGTGATGTTAAACTGCATAAGACATACTGATTGTTAAACTCTATCAGGACATCCCATCCATTTCAATTCGGAATAAATTCACTGGACGATGAGTAATTATCTTTGTCCAGGATCAATTGTAGCAGATCTCTTTTGAAGCGTGGCTATAGAAGTGACGAGATCAGAAGAACAATTTCCTGAAATTGAACAACAGTTATCAAAATGTGGCAAAACGCAAGAATTAAAATATAATTTGCAATATAATAAACACGAATGAAGTTTCGGATGGCACCTTTAGTTATTTAATAACTATTTGGCAGTTTGTCTGAATTAAATACTTTTGGCATCAAAGTAAAGTTGATAAAGATGATGACTATTTCCAATTACCAATTATTTTATATTTTTTCTTCTATACATAAGTTATTACAGATTGAATACGAAATAAACGAACACGATCATAAAAAAATCATC
Organism: Panopea generosa; assembly: GCA_029582155.1. Taxonomy (NCBI): domain Eukaryota; kingdom Metazoa; phylum Mollusca; class Bivalvia; order Adapedonta; family Hiatellidae; genus Panopea; species Panopea generosa. The sequence continues at coordinate 54,129,486 of CM055900.1, read as the reverse complement.
TGTATGCGTAAAAATTCTTCATTTCCTTCAATTTATACATAAAAAAGTTCACCTCCAAAGTTTAAAATCAATTTCTTTTCATACCAAAACCACACAAATTTGTTGTTTGGCAGGGGTACTTTAGAAAACCTGAAATATAAATAATTGCCTCCGGTTGCCCATCATTGTTTATATGTCTGATATTATACTGTACAGCGTATCCAGCGTGTAGTGAAAATCTGGACTGTCCACAAACAACCAATTGGAATACCTCAACAAAGTTCATAGATCAAAAGTATCATTCACCATTCGGAACACCTCACCGATTATCCTCATTCAGCCTTATGTCGAAGACGGAATTGGTGGAGCATGTACGATTTTGCTTAATGTCAAACGTTGACGGAGTTGGCCGAGTATGAATGATTGAGAAACGACATATTCGAATAAAACACATGTGTGCAGTAGATACGTCAATCCATTATGCTTTTATCAGCTTACAGTGTCAAATTGTAAATATTTTGATAAATCTGTTCGTTTTGCCATTTAAAGCCTCGTAATGAACGCGGGGTTGTCGAGCCCCTGTTTTCCTACTGTGTTATCAAAACCATTGTTAAATGTCGGCTGTGATCCCTTAATTTCATTTTGCGGTTCCATTTCTATGTCAGATTGAGGTCCCAAAGTTCGTTTGGTCTGAGTTGATTCTGATTCTCTGAATTTAGGAAATAAACACGTACTTTATATCGATAATTCTGCAAAATTATGTCGTTTAGTATTAATTTTCAGTGAATATAATAATATTAATGATGATGATAATAATAATAAGTATTAACATTTTCAAAGCTTTCGTCCTTGTACTAAGAAATTACAATAATAATAATAATAATAATAATAATAATAATAATAATAATAATAATAATAATAATAATAACAGTAATAGTAATAAGTATAATAATAATAATAGTTATAGTAATAATAGTAATACTAATAATAACAATAATAGTAATAAGTATAATAATAATAATAATAATAATAATAATAATAGTTATAGTAATAATAATAATACTAATAATAATAGTAATAGTAATAAGTATATTAATCATAATAATAGTAATAATAATAATAATAATTATGATAATAAATAGTAAAAATAATGATAATAATAATAATAATGATAAATAGTAAAATATATTGAAAATAATATTAATGACTTATAGTATAAATAATGATAATAATAATAATAATAAAAATTATAATATTATATAGTAAAATAATGAAAATAATAATAATAAGTAGTAAAAAATAATAAAATTAATAATAATTATAATGATAATAATACATGATAATAATAATAGCAATCAATAAATAATAATAATAACAATGCTACTAATAATAGCGAAATTCAAATATATACTTTGTCTTGCAAAGGCCCGGATGTAACGTTTATCCTGTATATTATGCATACAGGAATGGGGACTAGAAAAATGAAAAACAACTTTGAACCAATGTAACTAAATAATAGTATGCTATTTTATTAGGTAATTTCTATATAATTTATTGTTATAAAATAAAGAGCACATCAACAGAGCGGTTGGCTACTCTTTTTCATCATCTTCTTTTTCTTCTTGGAACACTTTTTCAAAAATATTTTGTAAAAGTATTATTGAACAAAAATATCTGTTTTGTAAAAATATATAATATTTTTTTTTTGTAAAATTGTTTTATTCTCTACTGACTACAGTTCAAAGTTGAAACTCACAGTGACGAGCAGCGGTGTGACGACGTACCAGGCGACCTTAAATATAATGGGTATCCCGTGTCCAGTCATCTCCTTCATATTCGCCTCCATGTAACCAGTACCTACATTAGCGATAGAATGAAAATTGTTATTAATTTGTTCAAACATGTATTTTTACATCACAAAAACCGGCATTAAGCGTTTGCGGATAAAATGTCGCCCAAGGACAGCAGCACTATTATACCATGTGACCCACATGCCGGAAGTAATTTTATTTATTTCTACAGTTAAACAAACTTGTACCGGATTATCATTCATGAATAAATCCATCATGTTTGTATAAGTATGCAAACGACCGTTGCAATGTTTTGACATGCCACATTAACTTTTAATGCAATGGCGATATGGCGTCATATCTATGTATTAAGCAAAAATGAAGTGCACTTAATTGATTGACGTCACGCATTTGTGAGTAGTTACAACGTCTAATTTGGTGACGTCATACACATAACGACGCCCATTGTTTATAGCAATACCAGAGTGCCAAGATGTCTGGCGATCTAACTGGATTCTATATTGTCTTAAATTGCTCAAAACCTGAGAAGATCACCCGATTTTCACGGATTAGAAAGGTTTTGTCGTCATTTATACTGAGGCTGTTTTACAATCTAAGAAAAAAGATTTCAAAGATTGTAATAAATGGGAGACCACTTGTAGCAGAGCCAGAAGAACTACCACACGAGATGCGTTACCTAAGTTACAAAAAACTTCAAAAGATAAAGAAAGTCCTAGAGGAGATAGAACAGAAAGGCCCTAAAATCTGTCAATATTACAGGCCTGGATTTTTCGCACCTCCGTCAACACCAGTTCCCGAGATGGATGACCCTACAATTGAAGTTATTTATGCCGAAGAAGAGATATATGAACATGACAAAGAAGTCCCATCAAACACCATGAAGGTTGAAGAGGATAATACTCAAACAAGTTATGACGTCGATGCTGTCGTTGAAAATACATGTGCAACACGAAAGAAGTATATACGACCGAAAGCAGCTAAAGGCGAACGAAGTGACACGATTATTCCACCTTATATTATAATTGATGAAGACTTTGTAGTCTCCGGAAAGGCTTGCAAAAGAAAGCGTCCAACAGCAGCAAAAGGGAAGCGAAGTGTCGGCATAAATCCAATTGACCTTCCGGCTGAGGTCCTTGTTGAGAGACTGAAGAACACTGAAGTCGTTGAGAAAGAATTTGTGAGTACAAAAACAAGATGTAGACCAAAGGCTGCAAAAGGAAAACGCAGTTCATCAATTAACACCTTCTACAATCACACCGCAGATGCCGAAGGCGTCAGCACAAACAAGAAGCAACTAAGCCCACAAGCTGATTATGAAGCCGTTCTTCCAGACTCTCCAGAATTATTTCAAAGTATAATCCCGGATAATCCCTGTGATGGAGAGATGGCATCAGAGAGCGACAGTGAAAGTGAGAAAAGCAATGATTTGTTTGACTTAGTTATGCCATATCTACCAAAGTCTCAGAGGAAGTTTTCTAAATGTAAGTATTTCAATAAATAACTTATAAAAAATGTGAACCATGAGACGAACATTCGCACAAACCTTACATCTGCTCCAGAAACCAATTGCCACATAACGTGTGTGCGAAGTCGATGGCGGTAAAAAAAAAATAAGGTTTCATAGTCAATGTTCATTCAAAATAAATACATTCATAATTTTAAAAAAAAATAGTAGCTTGACGTATAAGAAAGCAAATTGTTGCAATTCCAAAATGTCTTTCCGTTCGTTCGTCTCGATAATGTTGCAATAAAAATAATCAATAATTACAGTATATAAATATTCAAATTGATGTGTCTGTTCACATTTATACTTTCTATAAAATATCATATATTCCATTTCAGTAACCGCCAACATTCCCTGGCTCAAGTAAAAACTCATGGATCGCGGAATGTACGTGGCTGTTGGGGTTTGAAGGTGAGTCTTCTGCTTATTACACGTTACACGGTCACGTGACACTCGTCTTTATATGCCCGATGTATGTCGTCATATTGTTTCATTGCAAGCGCACCATACTTTTAGTAATAATGTTTCCTTGCAAGTGCACCTTATCTGTAGTGATAATGTTTTTTTGCAAGCACACCATATTTGTTGTGATAATGTTTTTTTGCAAACGCACCATCGTTGTTGTAATAATGTTTTTTTGCAAGCGCACCATCGTTGTTGTAATAATGTTTTTTTGCAAGCGCACCTTATTTGTAGTAATATGTTTTTTTTGCAAGCGCACCATATTTGTAGTAATAAAGTTTTTTGCAAGCGCACCTTATTTGTAGTAATAATGTTTTTTGCAAGCGCACCTTATTTGTAGTAATAATGTTTTTTGCAAACGCACCATATTTGTAGTAATAATATTTTTTTGCAAGCGCACCTAATTTGTAGTAATAAGGTTTTTTTTGCAAGCGCACCATATTTTTAGTAATAATGTTTTTTTGCAAGCGCACCATATTTGTAGTAATAAGGGTTTTTTGAAAGTGCACCATATTTGTAGTAATAATGTTTTTTGCAAGTGCACCATATTTGTAGTAATAATGTTTTTTGCAAACGCACCATATTTGTAGTAATAATGTTTTTTTGCAAGCGCACCTAATTTTTAGTAATAAGTTTTTTTTGCAAGCGCACCATATTTGTAGTAATGAGGGTTTTTTTGCAAGCGCACCATCTTTTCAGTAATAATGTTTTTTTGCAAGCGCACCATATTTGTAGTAATAAGAGTTTTTTGAAAGTGCACCATATTTGTAGTAATAATGTTTCTTGCAAATGCACCATATTTGTAGTAATAATGTTTTTTTGCAAGCGCACCTAATTTGTAGTAATAAAGTTTTTTTTGCAAGCGCACCATATTTTCAGTAATAATGTTTTTATTGCAAGGGCACAATATTTGTAGTAATAAGAGTTTTTTGAAAGTGCACCATATTTGTAGTAATAATGTTTTTTGCAAAGGCACCATATTTGTAGTAATAAAGTTTTTTTGCAAGCGCACCTAATTTGTAGTAATAAGGTGTTTTTTTTGCAAGCGCACAATATTTTTAGTAATAATGGTTTTTCGCAAGCGCACCATATTTGTAGTAATAAGGGTTTTTTGAAAGTGCACCATATTTTTAGTAATAATGTTTTTTGCAAACGCACCATATTTGTAGTAATAATGTTTTTTTGCAAGCGCACCTAATTTGTAGTAATAAAGTTTTTTTTGCAAGCGCACCATATTTTCAGTAATAATGTTATTTTTGCAAGGGCACAATATTTGTAATAATAAGAGTTTTTTGAAAGTGCACCATATTTGTAGTAATAATGTTTTTTGCAAAGGCACCATATTTGTAGTAATAAAGTTTTTTGCAAGTGCACCTAATTTGTAGTAATAAGGTGGTTTTTTGCAAGCGCACCATATTTTTAGTAGTAATGGTTTTTCGCAAGCGCACCATATTTGTAGTAATAAGGTTTTTTTGAAAGTGCACCATATTTGTAGTAATAATGTTTTTTTGCAAACGCACCATATTTGTAGTAATAATGTTTTTTTGCAAGCGCACCTAATTTGTAGTAATAAGGGTTTTTTTGCAAGCGCACCATATTTTTAGTAATAATGATTTTTTGCAAGCGCACCATATTTGTAGTAATAACGGTTTTTTGAAAGTGCACCATATTTGTAGTAATAATGTTTTTTGCAAACGCACCATATTTGTAGTAATAATGTTTTTTTGTAAGCGCACCTAATTTGTAGTAATAAGGTTTTTTTTGCAAGCACACCATATTTTTAGTAATAATGGTTTTTTGCAAGAGCACCATATTTGTAGTAATAATGTTTTTTTGCAAGCGCACCTAATTTGTAGTAATAATGTTTTTTTTGCAAGTGCACCATATTTGTAGTAATAATGGTTTTTTGCAAGCGCACCATATTTGTAGTAATAATGTTTTTTTTGCAAGCGCACCATATTTGTAGTTATAATGGTTCCTTGCAAGCGCACCATATTTGTAGAAATAAGGTGGGGTTTTTTTCAAGCGCACCATATATAAAGTAATAAGTATTTTTTTGCAAGTGCACCATATTTGTAGTAATAAGTGGGTTTTTTTTCAAGCGTACAATATATGTACTAATAAGGTTTTTTTTGCAAGCGCACCATATTTGTAGTAATAAGGTTTTTTTTGCAAGCGACCTTATTTGTAGTAATAAGGTTTTTTTTGCAAGCGCACCATATTTTTAGTAAAAAATTTTTTTGCAAGTGCACCATATTTGTAATAAAAAGGTTTTTTGCAAGTGCACCATATTTGTTGTAATAATGGTTTTTGCAAGCGCACCATATCTGTAGTAATAAGTGTTTTTTGCAAGCGCACCATATCTGTAGTAATAAGTGTTTTTGCAAGCGCACCCTATTTGTATTAATAAGGGTATTTTGTATGTACACCATATTTTTAGTAATAATGTTTTTTTGCCTGCACACCATATTGGTAGTAATAAGGGTTTTTGCATGCGCATCATATTTGTTGTAATAGTGATTTATTGCATTGTCATTATATTGGTAGTAGCAAATTTTGCTAGTTTCTGTATTGAATGTGCCCGATATATTCAGAAAAGCTTAGAGGACAATAAATCAAACGTATAAACAAACGACTACATTAATGACCAAGTATTACATTATAGAGCTCAATACTTAAACCTTTCTGGTCTTTGGTCAGTGGAACTAAAAACAACTCAATTTGTGTTTGTGTTAACGTTTCTAGAATAATATATCAAACTTCATGTAGTACAATTAAACTTCTTTTAAAATCTATGCTTTGCTTAAACACTCATTTTTCTATGAAAGAATGCCTTAAAATGATTGTTTATTGTTTTATAATCTATAAATATATGACGTTTAAGCTGTCGAAATTTCGTGTCGTATATAAAATGACATATTGATTTTATTAAGCATATCCTGAATTGTTGGAGTTGTAAAAAAATTGATTACATATGATAATGAAAAGTTTAAACTATGATGGTGAAATATCCACACTATGCTTGTGAAAAGTGAAAACTACAATGATGAAAAGTCGAAACTATGATGGTGAAAAGTCGAAACTATGAAGGGAAAAGTAGAAACTATGATGGGAAAAGTAGAAACTATGAAGGGAAAAGTAGAAACTATGATGGGAAAAGTAGAAACTATGAAGGGAAAAGTAGAAACTATGATGGGAAAAGTAGAAACTATAATGGTGAAAAGCTTTTCTTACTTTAATCAATATACCACGATGTCCACACCGGGACACCGTAGATTGTTGATGATTTAATGCTTTAATTTAACATCTTCTCCTTTCAGGTGTGGAGGAGATTCGAGAGACAAAAAGGATAAAAAGATTAGCGAAAATACAAGAAAATATGAAATTGACTTAAAAACCAATTATATATTTTTTTTATCGAATTTAGATTTTATAAATAGGCCACTGAATTAAAATACATAATATAAGTATACATTTTTAATAAAATGATTCTCTAAGCAAGAGGTTTATGCTAGTCGGGTTTACATTATCGGAATATTGGATCCCGTGTGTACTGTTTGTTAGAGAAATGCAGTTATGTGTATGAGTAAAAAATATAAAGTTGTCGACATTTTTATTGTATGGTTTTGGGTCTACAGTCTAAAACGGCCAATATAACGACGAATTCAAAACTGCAATGCAATAGCTCCGGAAATCAATCAACAGTATGTTTTATTATAATTGTATTAAATCAAACGGATGATATATATATAGATATGGAATTTGATATTACTTTTCCGTTTAAACCCAAATTAGAGTATTGCACTGCTCATGCCCCCCCACCCCCCCCCCCCCACCCCCCGCCCCCCCACACACACGCCCGTCCGCGCCCAAACAAGTATAAAACACTTTCGTTTATGTGCTTTATCAAGAACTAACGATATTGTTGATATATCAATTTGTAAATATTTACAACTTTGATTAGTCACGCTTGGCGTCTTTCTGGGTTGAACTAGTCATAAACATATAGAGACTTCTCAAGGACAAAACACATGGGCGCGGTGGGAGATCGAACTGTGGACCCTTCCATTCTGGGTCTGATGAACTTGAACACGATTTCCGCATGGTGCATACTGAACTGTATATCTGTAAACTAGGACACTATGACCAGGGAGTTCTGTGTACAACCCATGGAGCTGGGGTGGGATCGGACCAGTGACCCTCCGATTATGGGTCCGATTCTGCACCATTTAACCGCGCTATTCAAGTGATTTATATAAAATTGTAAATATGAGGTGTTGTGTCTAGGAAGTAAACAATGGCCAGAGGTGGTATTCCAATCATTTTTAAGAATATTCTTAGACTTGAACTCAAGAATAATTTTGAAAAATACATCTAGAGACAATTTTTTGTTGCAAAAAGAATGCAAGCCTGCTGGAACACCTAATAAATAGTAAAAATAAACTCTCACAATTATTTTATCTGTCATGGTAAACTAGATATCTAAGGTTGAAATCTGGATTTTCAAGCTCAAGTCTAAGAATATTCTCGAGAATGGTTGGTTAATACGACCCAAGGTCTCAATAATAACGTATAATATAGTTGTATACTACCGTAAACATAGGTCATTACGATAACTTCCTTTAGGGCGAAGATCGTGACCGAGAATGTGACCGTGTACCAGTATACTAGAGTCAGCAGGAACTTGCTGCCCTGAAAATACGTGCACGTGAAAATGGACTTGAACTGGACGTGGTTCAGTTGCATTGTCAAATAGTGTAATTAATATAGAACAGTTTGTTTACAATGGAGACGGGGGTTCAAGCTCAACTCGGAGAAAAAGGCTAGTCCGTCTTCTGAGCAAAAAAAACAACTTAAGTTTTATTCAGATTGATTCTAAGGTCACCCCCCCCCCACACACACACACACACACACACACACACGCGCGTGCGCGCGCGCGCGCACACACACACACATACACACACAAACACACACACGTTCCGGGCTCAAAAAGTTGTCTATTGTTAAAATAGTGACTAATGAAATTTTATACTCTAACCGGGGACGCACATCGTTTACACTCTGGCAACCGGGGACATACATACACACCGTATCAGTATTTACCGAGTAACCGGGGACCAAGTGTGTTAAAGTGTACGAGACAGTTTAAACGGGGTCGCACACCGTTTACACTCCGGCAACACCGTATCAGTATTTCCCGAGTAACTGGGGACCAAGTGTGTAAATAACTGTATTATATGCACCCCTGGCACTGTCACGGCAACTTTACTGTTGTTGGTAATTGTAACGTCCCATGGTGCTGATGACAGTCGTATTTCAGAGATCATTTTATTTTTGTTTCGTGTTTACAAGTTTAATCTTCTTATTATCGAAATCCGCAATGACGAGTTGTTGCCAGGCAACAGTACTGATCCCGTACACGTGGTATCACCTGGTGATTAAACATTGATGTCGGAAATGTGCGTCGCAACTCGGAGTTCGTCAGTTCTTATTTGTTGATCGTTTCTTTGCATCAAAAGACTGTCACTGGGCACTGCTGTTTGTTTTTATTTCACTGTCAAGTGGAGGCTCCGTTGGTGTTTGTTGACCACTTCTGTTCGTCTCTGTTTGCTCCAATTTGCATTGTGATATGTGTCCTTGTGTAGGTTCCATCATGACACTTTTGTTGCAATCTATTAAACGTATACTCCCTATAGACTTCAATTTTTCGAGCAAATCTTTCAACTGCTTCTCGGGTTCAAACCTGTAACTACGTATCTTGTTGTCGGCCGTTATCTGACTGACGCCGTTCTCTAAGGTCAGTATATTGTCTTTCGCTTTTGTCATAGTAGCGAACAGTTTCCGATTGCGTTTTAAGTTGTGTAAAGCATCTAGTTCCGTGATCGTAGGATGCATTTCAACTTTCATTTCGTCCATTTTGGAAGATAATAACGTCACCATTACTTTATCTTCTTCTTTAATCTTGTTTACCTCACTGATAGCATCATTTTCAAGTTTGTCTTAAACGTTGTTTATTTCTTTTCTAAACTCTTATTTCTTGTATAGCATTCGAGTGTAAATCGCTCCCTTCCTCGTTACACAGCTGACAGAATTCTCCCATTTCCTCGGAATCATCAAGAGCTTTGGATGCTCCAGCTTTCTTTCGAACATTTCGACTTTTCACCATCGTAGTTTCTTTGTTTCTACGATGGTGAAAACGTGAAACTACGATGGTGAAAAGTCGAAACAACGATGGTGTGAAATCGCGAAACTACGATGGTGAAAAGTCGAAACTACGATGATGAAAAGTCGAAACTACCTTCAGTCCGTCTTTTCATTATTATTTTGAATGCTCATCTACGATCTCAGACCTGGGTTTGTATTCAAGTTTGTCCGTCTTTTAACTTTTATTTTGAATGTCGATCTACGATCTCAGACCTGGGTCTGCATTCAAGTAAAGTCCGTCTTTTAACTTTTATTTTGAATGTCGATCTACGATTGCATACCTGGGTCGTTATTCAAATTCCGACTTTTATTTAGAATGTTGATCTACTATCTCAGACCTGGGTCTGTATTCAAGTTTTGTCCATCTTTTAACTTTTATTTTGAATGTTGATCTTCGATCTCAAACCTGGGTCTGCATTCAAGTTTAGTCCGTCTTTTAACTTTTATTTTGAATGTCGATCTACGATTGCATACCTGGGTCGTTATTCAAATTCCGACTTTTACTTTGAATGTTGATCTTCGATCTCAAACCTGGGTCTGCATTCAAGTTTAGTCCGTCTTTTAACTTTTATTTTGAATGTCGATCTACGATTGCAGACCTGGGTTGTTATTCAAATTCCGAATTTTATTCTGAATGTTGATCTACGATCTCAGACCTGGTTTGTTATTCAAGCTCAGTCCTTGTTTTATCTTTTATTTTGAATGTTGATCTACGATCTCAGACATGGATTTGCATTGAATGTCGATCTACGATTGCAGACCTTGTTGTTATTCAAATTTCGACTTTATTTTTGAATGTTGATCTACGAACTCAGACCTGGATCAGCATTGAATATCGATCTACGATTACAAACCTAGGTCGTTATTCAAATTTTGACTTTATTTTTGAATGTTGATCTGCGATCTCAGACATGGATTTGCATTGAATGTCGATCTACGATTGCAGACCTGAGTCGTTATTCAAATTTCGACTTTATTTTTGAATGTTGATCTACGATCTCAGACCTGATTCTGCTTTGAATGTCGATATACGATTGCAGACCTGGGTCGTTATTCAAATTTCGACTTTATTTTTGAATGTTGATCTACGATCTCAGACCTGGATCTGAATTGAATGTCGATCTTCAGTTGCAGACCTGGGTCGTTATTCAAATTTCGACTTTATTTTTGAATGCTGATCTACGATCTCAGACCAGGATCTGCATTGAATGTTGATCTACGATTGCCGATCTCATAGTCAACTTCACGCAACCAATTACTCTTGCAAAACTATGGCATATCTTTCACATTTACTATTTTCAGTATGAATGTATCACAATCCATAACAAACACTTGCCTTACAGTGTATTACTAAACGTTGATAGGTACTGTTATGTCGGGTCTAAAAAGCTACCAATGTGTTATCAAGATAATAGTGTAAAAATGGGTAATTATTTAAAATGCAGTTTGTTTTATAGATTTGAACTGCTTAAAATGTCTCTGAAATATCAGAAAAACGCAAGAAATACACGCCAGAAGATCAATATACTATTATTTGCGTGGGAGCATTGCCCCTGGAAACCCCTAGCAAAGTTGGGATTGTGCCTCCTGGAAAATCAAACTCTGGCTACGGCCTTGAGTGAGGTACTAAAGTTTCATGTAACTGAAGCTGGACCACCATTTATTTCACATAGACCGTAATATTAGCACAATAGACTGTCGCACTTACAGTTATACTCCAAACTCATTGAGAATTTCCAGAATTCATATTCAATTCAAGCAGAACACAAAAAAAACAGTTAAAAGCATGGGCATTAACTGCTTCCAATTTCACAATTTTGCTCAAAGCGAAAAACTCTTACCGTCTAAGAAATAGTCCCATCTGTGTGTTATGGCTACCAGTCTACTCAATTTTACACCATTCTCTGGGAAAATATATTCCCTTCACAAAGTCACATTGCAATAGTACCTGTCAAGTGCATTTTCACACTTAAACCATCTTGAATGACCACTGTCAATTTTCTATAGAACTACTTTCGGGTACTACCATTCTGAACCCTGGTTCCTGGTCTAAGTCCAACTAACATTTTGTTAACCGCTGTGTTTCCCCTCTACCTGTTAAACTCTTTTGTTATTTAAATTATGTAACGTGTGAATCGATTGGTCATTACACTTTATAACTGACCATTGCATTTGACCACTGTAGTTATGAATTATACATTGATAGACATATAATTAAACATTGAAACAATTATACTGATTATAACAGGTAAGCAATGATATCTTTATCTTCATAATGTAGTTTCAACAATGATTCAATATTTTTTGATAAGGGTGTATTTTTTTAGATAATTGTACAAAGGTATTCCATTTGAATACCGTCGGCCATGTTTTTTAATATTTGATTATGTGATGACACTTTATAATTGACCATGGTATATGACCACTGCAGCTATGCATTATACATTCTGGTGCTTATTAATAAAATATCCATAGAGAACCCAATGAACATACGGTAACATTCATTTAATTAATACACACGAAGTCGTGGCGGTGGGGATCGAACCTACCCTGGTCCAATGCTTTAGATATATTTATACCACCATACCATGCGTAACACAATTAAGTTTTGTGAGTGAATGTTTTATTTGATATTTTGTAAAAAAAGAATTTGAGTTCCTTCTTAAAATGAAATCATTTGTATTATGTGCTATTAGATAATTTATGTTTGGGATTGTTGTCTTGTATATATTCAAGCATACGTTATCACATCGGTTATTGACTTCCTGATATTTGTTATTTAACAATACCTCAGAATAAGTATCCATATTCATACCGAGTAAAATCGTTTACTGTTTGGGTAGTACAACATAGTTTTGTATTAATACGCCGTAAAACCCCACATCCATTCACTGGACGATTAGTACATACCGTATTCATAGATCAAACGGTACATGTCAAGTTGAAGTTTGTATTTACCCTTGCGCTTTGAACAGGTAATTTTGGCGAGCAATAACGGTACATTATAATGACATATTCTTATTAATGTTTTGAAACGTGTTCTGGTTTACGTTGCTCGATTATCACACCTGCGTTTAATTTCTCTCGCGCCTTTTTGTAAGCATACGAACAATAAAATCCGAACGATATGGCCAGGGTGAACTATTGTCAAGTTTTCGATACACACGTAGATTTTTAAGTTGCTTAGACATATTATACTTTTGCTATATCTCTACGACTAGAATCACCATTGTGCTGTCTGTTGCTCGGTTAATTGTGCATGTAGTGAAGGGTGTGACTGCTACTGGTACTGGTACTGGTACTGCTACTGCTGTTGCTGCTGCTGTCTCCATGTGGGACGTTTGATGGATGGTTTTCGTCATCTTGTGGACGTTGTGATGTCCTGGTAATGCCAAGCAGATCTGCTCCTGAGGTGAGTTAAAACATGTTCAAATCATTTTTTGTATCAGTATTATTATCAGTTAGCAATATTACATTACCCGGGAGCCGGGCCCCGGTAAGCTGAATCGGTAGCACGTCTGACTATCAATCTAGCGGTCGTGAGTTCGAATCGCCGCCCGGCAACAATCTCCGTGGTGATTAATTTGGAAAATTCATTAGTTACTTGCGATGGTGGGTGTGCTTGAGTACTGATTAACGTTCTCAGGAAAACGTTTTTAACTTGATGGATGGGTTGTTGTTTGGTGGATGGACGGAATGATGGGCGTGCTTCGTATTGGACGGACGGACGGATGGATGACGTTATTTCATGTGAACGGTGGTACAGACGTATTTATTTTAGGCCAGGCAGGCAGAGAGGCAGAAAAGACAATTTCAAGTGCATGTTTGAAATAATATAAGACAGTTCATTTGACCTGTATTTATAGGCGTAGTATCGTTTCAATTAATGGGGGAGTAAATGTCGATATATTGACCATCAAAGAGTGCGTCTTAGTGAATGTTTATGATAAATTATCATTGATATTTACTCACAATATTTTGTGAATATTAAACTTTTTTTTTATAAAAAACAAAATATATACTTTCACGGAGCTTTAACACCGGTATCTCAGTAACTCAAGCATTTGGGGCCACTGGAGGGTGCGGGTGGTGAAACTTAAAAAAAAACCATAATTATGTTGTTTTTAAGTAAGTTTAAGAGGAAATATGCTTGTTATTTATGTTTTGTATTTGAAACGATCACGCACATACGTCACACACATACAACACACATATACACACAAAAAAGAAATCTCCTACGGGTGTTAAACTAGGGATCTTATGCACTTGAAACAAAGACGTAGGGGAGAATGTGGTATTTCCTCCCGCTGACGAGGGTGTAAGTGGGTGGGGGCTCACGCGGATAATGTTCATATCTTTAAAACCAAATGCTGCATTCTAGTGAGATTCTCAGTTGAAAAAAAAATGGTCGTTACTTCAATATGTTGTGATTTTTTAAAGTTTTTATCAAACACACTGTCACACACACATACATATATAAGACTATAAAAGTAAACCTCCACTGGGTTTCAAACCTGATGCCTCGTTCATAGCCAAAATGTAAGGGATAGTGTTGAATGGGGCTTGTGGCCCTTCTGTATTTCATTTTGCATTTAAACACCAAATGCTGTATTTAAGCGAGGTTTTAGGACAAAAGTATGGATGCAAATAAGGTGTTTGGTACTTGTGTGACCTTTATATATTTTAGGTCACCTGAGACTTTGTCTCTAGGGACTTTTGAGATCGCCTTTTGTCCGCCGTCGTCCGTCCGTAAACACATGACATTTTTTACTTCTCAAAAACCGTAAGCTCAATCGTAATGAAATGTTGTATGCACCTTTCGCACCTAAGGGTGAATCAAAATTATGAAATACATTGTCCCCATCCCTCTGGGGCCTTGGGGTGGGACCAAAACAGTCAGATTCAAAGTAAACTTTTATCTTAATATAGGAAGCACTGGGAAACAAATTGTGACCATGATTATGGGCACATATGGGTCCTTTATACAAATTATGAATTGCATGTCCCTGGGTCTCACGGATTGGCCCTTGGGTTGGCCTAAACAATTTAGTGCATCTGTAAACAACTGACATTTTCGACTTCTAAGGAAATCGTAAGCTCAAATTTTAACGAAATATATGCAGGTTTGGAACTTAAGAGTGAACCAAAACTGTAAATAACATGGCCCACCCTGTGGCCTTGGGGGTGGGACCAAAACAGTCAAATTCATGGTAAACTTTGAACACCTTCTTACTATCGGAAGGACTGGGAAACAAATGGTGAGCATGATTATGGACACATATGGGATTTTTATATAAATTTTGATTTGCATTTCCCTGGGTCACTCGGTCTGCCCCTGGGGGTGGGGCTTAAAAAAATAAATGTTACCTTTAAAAATCTTATTATTATAGGAAGCGCTCAGAAACAAATTGTAAGCATGATTATTAACGCCTATGGGTCCTTCATATAAGTTATGAATTTCATGACACTGAGTCTCAAGATTTGGCCCCGGTGGTGGGGCTTACTTTACTAAATCTATATAAGGGAAAATGACATAAAAAAACGTTATTTCTTATGACTGAATACTTATATGAATGTTTGTTTTGATAATCAGGTGACCGTTAAGGCCCATGAACCTCTTGTTTTATTAAAATATTTGGGGTAGGAGCAATGTATATGCTGCCCCGATCTTAACATTGAAGTGGTTGGGTGGATCCTAAACCACACACGAGTTTTACGCTTACGGTAATAAATATTGATAACAGAGGTTTTCATAAATTGGAATAAAGACCAGTGTAATGCATACCAGGTCATATTTGACAACCTGTACTTTTGGTGTAAAACAACTCACTAGTCATATGCATGAACGACTGCGTAGAACTACTTTGTAACGAATGAGACTTAAACTCACCACGTCAGTTTTGAGAGGAGAGTGACCTTGGTACAGCAACACGGACCACTTGACCACGGCACATGGGATTTCCTACGGAGATTTTTGAAAAAAACACACATGCATATATTTTTGTATCATGTTCTATTATTTATATCATAAAATATATATTTCTACATTTCCTTAACATGCTCAGAGAACATATTTGATACACATATAACTGACACGTTTATCACAATGCTGTGATATTATCTACTGGTCAATCACAACCTACGTTAAAAAAGAACAAAAATGAAGACCAATGAAGTATAACCAAGATGCGAAACATTTCAAATCAATCCACTCGGCCACGGAGTCCCCTAAATGGTTCATTCATTTCATCACTTATATAGAGACAAGTCCTTGGTAGTAAGATGCAAGTTGCCTATCCTTCTATGTAAGTCTTTGGTAGAGAGATGTCTGTTTCCAATCCTTCTATATAGGTCCTTGGTAGAGAGATGCATGTTTCCTATCCTTCTATATAAGTCCTTGGTAGAGAGATGCATGTTTCCTATCCTTGTATATAAGTCTTTGGTAGAGAGATACCTGTTTCAAATCCTTCTATATAGGGCCTTGGTAGAGAGATGCATGTTTCCTATCCTTCTATATAAGTCCTAGGTAGAGAGATACAAATTTCCTATCCTTCTATATAAGTTCTTGGCAGAGAGATGCACGTTTCCTATCCTTTTATATAAGTCCTTGGTAGAGATATGCTAGTTTCCTATCCTTTTATATAAGTCCTATAGAGATGTTAGTTTCAAATCCTTTTATATAAGTCCTTGGTAGAGAGGTACAAGTTGTTTATCCTTTTATATAAGTTCTTGGTAGACAGATGCAAGTTTCTTATCCTTTTATATAAGTCCTTGGCAGAGAGATCCAAGTTTCCGTTCCTTCTATATAAGTCACATATAGGGGTCAAATCAGCCAAATTATGCAAAATTATTACCGTCTAAGAAATAGTCCCATCTGTGTGTAAAAGCTACCAGTCCACTCAATTTTGCACCATTCACTTGGAAAATATATTCTCTACACAAGTCGACATTGCAATATATATAGTACCTGTGAAGTGTATTTTCACTCTCACACCATTTTGAACAACCAGTGCTGTCAATTTTCTATGGAACTACCTTTTTAACACCCTGGTTCTTGGTCCAAGTCAATATGATCCACCGCTGTCATTCGAAACTCCTCGGGCACTGCTCGCACTTTTTGTGCTTCCGCAACGTTTGATTCGGAGAACTGAGCGAGAATGGATCGAGGTGTTCCGAATGCCGCCGCTGTTTGTATGTAATCCGTTCAGTTGTTCCATATGAAATAAAACATCAAAAATGAACGTTACTCTCTGTTATGTTTACTAAATTATAAGAAGAAAAAAAAAGTTGCTTTTTGGTTTTATGCCCCTTTGTTTCAAATTTAATTAATAATCACAGAGACTTAAGTTGAGTGCTAATTTAAAAAAAATAAAATACAGACTCCTACACCAGGTGAGAATTTACAGGCTCTTGATAGCCTCTACTAGTATCTGGAATAAAGGATCTAACAGAAATACATTTTATTAATATTCAAGGCAGCAATGTGCTCACTTAATTCCTAAAATACTATTTTTCATAGGTTTCATTTTCATAATCAAACTTGTATAGATTAACTTGAATTGATTAATTGATCGATTTAATATTTATTGTCATTTTATGACGTCGAGGGCTAAAAGACGATCACCTAACCACTGTTTCCTGGGATCCTGGAAGGTTAACCAGTTCTCGAGCACACCCCATCTCCGCAAGTACCTGAAAATTTCCCCCACTTGATTCAACCGTGAGAGACAAATGATAATGAGACACAATATCGTATATCAATCATCACGAAAACTGTGGCCGAGCGGGGATTCGAACCGTCACGACCCCTGGATTGATAGTCAGATGCGCTTACGACTGAGCTAATCGGGCCCGATTGATATAGACTTGTATGACCATACTGATTTTCAGATTATTTCAATAGTTAAATACTGGGTTCGAACAATAGCTTTGGATTTGAAAATAATCTGCGAATTGTGTATGATAGAATAATATAATAGAGCAAGCTTGATGTATGTGATAAATATAGTTTACATACATTGGCTGGGTATTTTAAGTTCTATTATATACACTTTAAATGTAACAAATAGTTGATATGTCATATTTTCCACCAAGCATCATTGGTTCTTTATTCCAATTGATTAATAATGCATCTGCCTTAAAATGACATTTGACATACTGACCCAACGTGAAGTAAATATGTTTTTTTTTAACTTAGAACATTTTCAGTAATACATTTCATTATCTACATAGTTCGACTTTTAACTTATCTTTGTTATTATAACACAAAGTATAAAGGTTGTTTCTTCTTGGAGACCTTTGTTTCATTAGTACACAAAACTTTCAGGAGTACCTTGTCGTCTGCAGATGGATGCTGGTACAGAAAATGTGCTTGTTGCCAATTTGAAGAAAGCATTCAGATGATACATGTAAGTTCATTGCTAATAGAAGTTTCTGTGCCGAGTCCGTGTCGGTGCTGAGATAAGTTTATTACTAATAGAAGTCTCTGTGTCGAGTCTGTGTCGCTAATATAATAAGTGCATCACTAATTGAAGTTTTTGTGCCGAGTCTGTGTCGTTGCTGAGTTAAGTTATAAAATAATAGAAGTTTCTGTGCCGAGTCTGTGTCGGTGCTGGGTAAAGTTCATTACTAATAGAAGTTTCTGTGCCGAGTCTGTGTCGGTGCTTTAGGTATGTTCATTACTAATAGAAGTTTTTGCGCCGAGTCTGTGTCGGTGCTTTAGTTAAGTTCATAACTAATAGAAGTTTCTGTGAAGAGTTTGTGTAGGTACTGAGTTAAGTTTGTTACTAATAGAAGTTTCTTTGCCGAGCTTGTGTCGGTGCTTTAGTTAAGTTCATTACTAATAGAAGTTTCTGTGCCGAGACTGTATCGGTGCTTTAGATCAGTTTATAACTAATAGAAGTGTCCGTGCCGAATCTCTGTCGATTCTCAGTTAAGTTCATTACTAATAGAAGTTTCCGTGCCGTGTTTGTGTCGGTGCTGAGTCAAGTTCATTACTATTAGAAGTTTCCGTGCCGAGTTGGTGTCGATGCTGAGTCAAATTCATTATTAATAGAAGTTTCTGTGCCGAATCTGTGTCGGTGCATTAGTTAAGTTCATTAATAATAGAAGTTAATGTACCGTGTCTGTATCGTGCTTCAGTTAAGTTCATTACTCATAGACGTTTCATTGCCGTGTCAGTGTCGGTGCTGAGTTCAGTTTATAACTAATAGAAGTTTCTGTTCCGAATCTGTGTCGGTGCTGAGTTCAGTTATCAACTAAAAGAAGTTTCGTTGCCGTGCCAAGTCTATGTCGGTGCTGAGTTAAGCTCATTACTATTTGAAGTTTATGTGCCGAGTCTGTGTCGGTGCTGAGTTAAGTTATAAAATTATAGAAGTTTCTGTGCCGAGTCTGTGTCAGTGCTGAGTTAAGTTTTAAACTAATAGAAGTTTCCGTGCCGAGTTTGTGTCGATGCTGAGTTAAGTTAATTACTAATAGAAGCTACTGTGCCGAGTCTGTGTCTGTGCAAAGTTAAGTTATAAACTTATAGAAGTTTCTACACCGAGTCTGTGTCGGTCCTGAGTTCAGTTCATTACTAATAGAAGTTTCTGTGCCGAGTCTGTGTCGGTGCTGATTTCAGTTCATACATAATAGAAGTTTCTGTGCTGAGTATGTGTCGGTGATGAGTTAAGTTATAAACTAATACAATATTCTGTGACTTGCCAACTCTGTGTCGGTGCTGAGTCAAGTTCATTACTAATAGAGGTTTCTGTGCCGAGTCTGTGTCGGTGTTGAGTTAAGTTCATTACTAATAGAAGTTTCTGTGCCGAGTTTGTGTCGGTGCTGTGTTAAGATATAAACTAATAGAAGTTTCTGTGCCTTGCCAACTCTGTGTCGGTGCTAAGTCAAGTTCATTACTAATAGAGGTTTCAGTGCCGAGTCTGTGTCGGTGCTGAGTTAAGTTCATTACTAATAGAAGTTTCTGTGCCGAGTCTGTGTCGATGCTTTAGTTAAGTTCATTACTAATAGAAGTTTTTGTGCCGAGTCGTTGTCGTTGGTGAGTTCTGTTCATTTCTAATACAAGTTTCTATGACGAGTCTGTGTCGGTGTTAAGTTAAGTTATATACTAATATAAGTTTCCGTGCCGAGTCTGTGTCGGTGCTGAGTTAAGTTATAAACTAATAAAAGTTTCTGTGCCTAGTCTGTGTCGGCGGTTTAGTTAAGTTCATTTCGTATAGAAATTTCCGTGCCGAGTCTGTGTCGGTGCTGAGTTAAGTTCATAACTAATATAACTTTCCGTGCCGAGTCTGTGTCGGCCCTCAGTTAAGTTCATTACTTATCAAAGTTTCCGTGCCAAGTCTGTTTCAGTGCTCAGTTAAGTTCATTACTAATAGAAGTTTCTGTGACGAGTCTTTGTCGGTGCTGACATCATTTATAAATTAATAGAAGTTTCTGTACCAAGTCTTGAGTCGGTGCTGAGTTAAGTTCATTACTTATAGAAGTTTCTGTGCCGAGTCTGTGTCTGTGCTTTATTTAAGTGCATTACTAATAGAAATGTCTGTGCCGAGTCTGTGTCGGTGCTGAGTTAAGTTTATAACTAATAGAAGTTTCTGTTCCGAGTCTGTGTCGGTGCTCAGTTAAGTTTTAAACTAATAGAAGTTTCTGTGCCGGGTCTGTGTCGGTGCTAAGTTAAATTATAAACTAATAGAAGTTTTTGTGCCGAGTTTGTGTCGGTGCTGAGTTAATTTCATTACTAATAGAAGTTACTGTGCCGAGTCTGTGTCTGTGCAGAGTTAAGTTATAAACTTATAGAAATTTCTACACCGAGTCTGTGTCGGTGCTGAGTTAAGTTCATTACTAATAGAAGTTTCTGTGCCGAGTCTGTGTCGGTGGTGATTTCAGTTCATACATAACAGAAGTTTCTGTGCTGAGTCTGTGTCGGTGATGAGTTAAGTTATAAACTAATACAAGTTTTTGTGACTTGCCAACTCTGTGTCGGTGCTGATTCAAGTTCATTACTAATAGAGGTTTCTGTGCCGAGTCTGTGTCGGTGCTGAGTTAAGTTCATTACTAATCGAAGTTTCTGTACTGAGTCTGTGTCGGTGATGAGTTAAGTTATAAATTAATACAAGTTTCTGTGACTTGCCAACTCTGTGTCGTTGCTGAGTCAAGTTCATTACTAATAGAGGTTTCAGTGCCGAGTCTGTGTCGGTGCTGGGTTAAGTTCATTACTAATAGAAGTTTCTGTGCCGATTCTGTGTCGATGCTTTAGTTCAGTTCATTACTAATAGAAGTTTCTGTGCCGAGTCTGTGTCGGTGCTTGAGTTAAGTTCATTACTAATAGAAGTTTCTTTGCCGAATCTGTGTCGATGTTTTAGTTCAGTTCATTACTAATAGAAGTTTCTGTGCCAAGTCTGTGTCGGTGCTTGGGTTTAGTTCATTACTAATAGAAGTTTTTTTGCCGAATCTGTGTCGGTGCTGAGTTAAGTTGTTTACCAATAGAAGTTTCTGTGCCAAGTCTGTGTAGGTGCTGAGTTAAGTTATAAATTAATAGAAGTTTCCGTGCTGAGCTTTTGTCGGTGGTGAGTTAAGTTTATTGCTAATAGAAGTTTTCGTGCCGAGTCTGTGTCGGTACTGAGTTCTGTTCATTTCTAATACAAGTTTCTATGACGAGTCTGTGTCGGTGTTAAGTTAAGTTATAAAGTAATAGAAGTTTCCGTGCCGAGTCTGTGTCGATGCTGAGTTAAGTTATAAACTAATAGAAGTTTCTGTGCCGAGTCTGTGTCAGTGATATGTTAAGTTCATTACTAAGTTCATTACTAATAGAATTTTCTTTGCCGAGTCTGTGTCGGTGCTGAGTTTAGTATAATAACTAATAGAAGTTTCTATGCCGAGTCTGTGTCGGTGCTGAGTTAGGTTTTAAACTAACAGAAATTTCTGTGCCGAGTCTGTGTCGGTGCTGAATTAAGTTCATTACTAATAGAAGTTTCTGTGCCGAGTCTGTGTCGGTGCTGAATTAAGTTCATTACTAATAGAAGTTTCTATGCCGAGTCTGTGTTGGTGCTGAGTTAGGTTTTAAACTAACAGAAATTTCTGTGCCGAGTCTGTGTCGGTGCTGAATTAAGTTCATTACTAATAGAAGTTTCTGTGCCGAGTCTGTGTCGGTGCTTTAGTTAATTTCATTACTTATAGAAGTTTCTGTGCCGAGTCTGTGTCGGTGATGAGTTAAGCTATAAACTTATATAAGTTTCTGTGCCAAGTCTGTGTCGTGCTTTAGTTAAATTCATTACTTATAGAAGTTTCTGTGCTGAGTCTGTGTCGGTGCTCAGTTAAGTTCATAACAAATAGAAATTATCGTGCTGAGTCTGTGTCTGTTCTCAGTTTAATTCATTACTAATAAAAGTTTCCGTGCCGTGTTTGTGTCGGTGCTGAGTAAAGTTCATTACTAATATAAGTTTCCGTGCCGAATCTGTTTCGGTTCTGAGTGATGTTCATAACTAATAGAAATTTCTGTGCAGAGTCTGTGTCGGTGCTGAGTTAAGTAATAAACTAATTGAAGTTTCTGTGCCGAGTCTTTTGTCGGTGCTGTGTTAAGTTCATTACTAATAGAAGTTTCTTTACAGAGTCTATGTCGGTGCTTAAGTTAAGTTCATTACTAAGATAATTACTAATAGAAGTTTCTGTGCCGAGACTGTGTCGGTGCTGTGTTAAATTCAGTACTTATAGAAGTTTCTGTGCCGAGTCTGTGTCGGTGCTGAATTAAGATAGAAACTAATAAAAGTTTCTGTGCCGAGTCTGTGTCGATCCTAAGTTAAGTTCATTACTAATAGTAGTTTCTGTGCCGAGTCTTTGTCAGTGCTTAAGTTAAGTTCATTACTAATAAAAGTTTCTGTGCCGTGTCTGTGTCGATGCTGAGTTTATAATACAAGTTTATAAGTAGTAGAAGTTTCTGTGCTGAGTCTTTGTCAGTTCTCAGTTAAGTTTATAACTAATAGAAGTTTCCGTGCAGAGTCTGTGTCGTTGCTGAGTTATGTATATTACTGTTTTATGTAACAAATCCGACTAATTAGTTTTTGAAATTTCATTAAAATCAACTCTTTTGGTCCCTCCGGCTCCTTATGGAATTTCAATCCTCTTTATGTAACAAAAATTATTTGCTAATTCTACAC
Organism: Panopea generosa; assembly: GCA_029582155.1. NCBI lineage: Eukaryota > Metazoa > Mollusca > Bivalvia > Adapedonta > Hiatellidae > Panopea > Panopea generosa. The sequence goes on along the minus strand of CM055900.1, from coordinate 54,106,378 downwards.
AATGGCTTAAATCTCAAATTCAAAATTGGTTTTGCGAAAATGCTCTAGAAAATTCGAATTTTCTCTTCTCCCATAGAACTCCTATGTAAAACTCAAAGTCCTCATACAAAGCCCCTATCCATTCCAGCCCCTTGATGTGTACAAACTTCAAACCCCCTTCCCATAGGGATAATTTTATATAAAATAAACTGATTTGACTGACCAGTTGTTGAGAAGAAGATTTTTGAAAATATTCAATTCTAATCCTTTTGAGACCCCACTTGGCCCCTTATGGAAATAAAATCCTGCTTATTGAACCACATATTATTTGCTTTAACTAGAAGAAGCTTCAGAACTCAAACTGAATAATAATTCTGCACAAATGGATGAAAAAAAAGGTGAAATTTCCGTTTTCCGATAGACTTCCTATGTAAAACTCAAACTCAATCTGAATCTCCTTGACCAATCAATGCTTCTGTGAAAATATAGGCAATATCAGTTCATTTTATTTTTTTTTTATTAATGTGTATTATAATAACGTGTCCCCTTATTGAGCCCTCGGGGCGGGATCATTTTTTACCCTAGGGACACCATTTAAACAAATCTAATGGAACTATAGTTGGTGACCATTACTACATAAATATTTTCACAATCTGTTTGGCGGTTCACGAGAAGAAGATTTTTTAAGTTTTATACTATTTTAGTAACGGTGGCCATTTTGAATTTTAAATAATAATAATACTAATCTTCTGTATAATCTCCTATTCATGAGAAACATCCATGTTAAGTTTGAGTTTAACTGGCCTAGTGATTTCAGTGAAAGTACTGCTAACGGATGACAGACAACAGACAACGCGCCATCGCATAAGGCCTTCTGGCCTTTGGCCAATAGAGCTAACAAGAGGCCCATGGGCCTTAACGGTCACCTGATTATCCTTGATGACATAAAGCAATATGAATCTGTTTTCCAACTGCAGTCCTTCGGGAAGCGGCAAAAGTTCAAACATGGATTTTAAATGTCATATCTGCATCAACAAATCACATCATTTTCTTTTATATAGATTTAGTAAAGGGATACCCTACCCAAGGGTCAAACCGTGAGACCCAGGGGCATGAAATTCACATTTTTTATGGCAGACGCATAGGCCTCATTAATTTATTATGCTTACAGTTTGTTTTCCAGTGCTTCCTAAGGTAAGGGGGTAGGGGTGGGGGTGAGGGACTCAATAAAACATAAGCATTAACCATCATGTTAGCAACAACAAATCACACCAAAAACCATCCAAATGAGTATTCAGTCATAAGAAATGACGGTTTTTGTCATTTTCTCTTATAAAGATTTAGTAAAGTAGGTCCGAACTGTGAGACCCGGGGCATGAAATTCACATTTTTTATAAAGGACTCATAGGCGTCCATAATCATGCGCACAGTTCGCTTCTGAACGCTTCCTATAATAATAAGAAGAAGATTTTTTAAGTTTACCTTGAATTTGACTGTTTTGGCCCCGTCCCTCTCATGGGGATGGGGACCATGAAATTAACATAGGTATTAACTGTCATGTCAGCAACAACAAATTACACAAAAAACATTCACATAAGTCTATACGGTCATAAGAAACAACGTTTTTTGTCATTTTCTCTTATATAGATATAGTAAAGTAGGCCCTACCCCCAGGGCCAAACCGTGAGACCCAGAGGCATAAAATTCACAATTTTTATAAAGGACCCATAGGCGTCCATAATTATGCTCACAATTTGTTTCTGAGTGCTTCCTATAATAAGAAGAACTGTAAGGTATGCCGTAATAATACGCTCAAGAGATATGAAAACGCAACACTGGACTTAGAGGTGTATATCTGCGGATTGAAAACAGTGACAGAAATATCAAAGGTGCCAAATTATTAAGTAATATCTCAATTAAACAGCCAATAACAAAACAAGTGGCAATTTAGTTGATAATGTTATCTAATCGTCCTTCCACTGACATCAGACATCAAAAGTCTTAGTACCAGGTATGGCCACCGTGCTTGGTAATGACTTCCTGTATCCGAGATCGCATTGATCGGCAAAGTGTTCTGTACACCTGACGTGGAATGCGATTCCACTCTTCAACGAGTGCAGCAGTGAGCTCTTGTACGCTGGTAGCAGCGTTAGGACGTCGACGTATTCTACATCCCAATTCGTCCCACATGTGCTCTATAGGATTTAGATCTGGAGACAATGACGGCCATGCTAACACGGGAATGCCATGTGCGTTAAGGAAGTTCATGGTAACTCTTGCCCGATGAGGGGGCGCATTATCCTGTTAAAACGTCAACCCGTTACGTGCATGAAACATGGGCAATACACTGGGTGTAAGAATCTAGGTGATATACCGGTTGGCATTTAAATTCCCATAGCAAATTACCAGTTCTGACTTAAAGTCCCAGTTGATAGCCCCCCAAACCATCACGCCGCCACCACCGTAACGTTCATGTTCCTGTACGCAAACATCGGCGTAACGTGCGTTGCGCCTACGGTATATTCTTATCCTGCCGTCGGCATTGAAGAAATTGAACCGGGACTCATCGGAAAAACACAACACTGTTCCAATTAGGACGTTGGGCGTTATTACGTGCCCATTGTAGTCGCGCACGTCGATGTTGGGCGCTTAAAACGGGTACATTCACAGGCCTCCGACAACGTATCCCATAATCCCGCAAACGTTTGGTCACTGTGGTACGGTGAAATGGCCGACCCCTTGTACCGACGACTAAGTTGGCTGTCGATGATGCCGTCAGAAATCGATTACGGAGATGACGTTGACGGATATAAACGTTCTGATGTCTCGTGGTTGCACGCATTGCACCCGGTCGGGGTTGGTCTGAAACGGATCCGGTAGCGTTGAAGCGTTGAACAAGCCGAGATATCGTCGAACGGTTGACGTTAAAACGTCTAGCAACAACAGTTTGTGTTAATCCACCTTGCAAAAGTCCCAAAATTCGGTTGCGATTGTCATAATTTAACCTTGGCATGTTGCACATTAAAAGTATCCAATATTTCAAACGATTTTCACATTCGCAATCGGAGAATACATGTGTTGATGCAAAAATAACATCCAACAGACCACGTGGTTAAGCGTGCACGGAGCGCACGTGAAAATGGACCGGATGCAGCCTATTCGACTTGCGGTAAATCGTGATCGATAATTTTATTCACGATTAGTGCAAGATATAGCTACATGTATAAATAGGTGTGTTAAATTGTAAGGTTGTACCATTTCAATTAAAAAAAAAATTAATAAATTTCTTGTTGCGTTTTCATATCTCTTCAGTGTAAGACTGAAAAAAAACTCACTTTTGCCGTTTGTCCTCAATGTAATGAGTTGATGACCATCTATCAGTATCAGGAAAAAATGCGTGTTCAGCATAAGTCATGTCGCAGATATACCGACGTATTTCTACATTACACGCCAATTAACTAATCTCTAGAGCGGACCCAGCTCTCCCGATTGGGTCCGTAAACTAGGAATGGGATATGAGCACTTTGATTGGAATGACGTCACAGTTTGGTAAGCGTTGAATAGCTATGAATTGTGGGACAAGCATGGAATTCCCTGCCTTTTCATTGGGGATTCATAGACCTGACTCGGGAGATATCAGGACTGGGATAGACTACCAAATAACCCACATATTTGCGAAAAAAAATGTTTTTAATAATTATTGCTGTGAGTATATAGAGAAATTGACGAGGTTTATCATTTAATCTATGATTTAATTGATTTATAGCTAAATACGCTTAAATTTAATTCAATTTTCAAACATATTCGATAGAACTACTTTTTTATCGGCTGAGTAGATTGAATTCCTCTCAGCTGAGTTGTTAGGTTTTTAGAAGCGATGGGTGACTTCAAAATAACGGCTATAACCAGTGCTTACGCACCGGCCAAAAATGAAATTGTTGGTACATTATATCTTGATTTGTCCAAGGCTTTCGACTTAGTTACCATGACGTACTTGTTAAAAAATTGAAAATGTACAAGTTTAGCAGAAATACGATAAAATGGTTTTCCTCATATTTAGAAAATAGAACTGATTATACTCAAGTTTCTGGTATAACTTCAGAGTTCCACAAAGTAAAAGCTGGTGTACCTCAGAGCTCCGTCGTAAGCCCCCTTTTATTTTTAATATTCATAAATGATTTGCCATTATCTGTGCAAAATACTGTCGTTGATATGTTTACAGACGATACTACCCTCTCAGTTTTAAATAGTTCTCTTCAAAGTGATGTTAAATGCTTAACAGCTAATCTCAATAATGTTGATGCATGGTGTGTATCTAAATGCATGTCTATCATTGCACCGATATCTAGAGTAATATATATTTCTTCCAAAAACAAAGTTAACCGCAAATGTAATGAGTCTCACCTAATTCATTACAAAGATGAAGCTATTGATATATATAAGTATACATGAAAAGTTACTTGGAGTTATGCTTGATAATACGCTGGTTTGGCATACTCATGTCGACAATGTTATAAAGAAATGCAGTTTATTACTTTACCTTCTATCTCGCATCAAAGTATTCCTTTCTGTACCAATGCGTTAGTTGTTTTTTAATGTTGCACTTGTAGATAAAATTGTTAGGTTTCAAAAGAGAGCTGCTAGACTTATTCTCGATAAAAATTACGATACTCCTTCTACAGAATTATTCACAGAGCTTAAATGGATGACGTTTCTTTAAGGAGTTAATATCAAAGAGCAGTACTTATGTATAAATCATTTAATGACCAGGCTCCTGCATATCTCAAAAACGTATTCACTCTAAATGCCAATGTTCATACATGCATACTACGGTCATCCTCTAATCTACAGTTGTATTCTCCTAAGCATAATTCTGAAATTTTTCGAAATTCGTTTGCTTATTCAGGATCTTCTTTGTGGAACTCTATTCCGTCTTATATAAAAAATGCAAATTCTATTAATCAGTTCAAAGTCTTATATTTACAATGGAGTAAAAATTCTTAGCAATTCTAATAAATCTGGTAGCTCTCATCAACATTGATATACATTCACACACACACACACACACACACACACACACACACACACACACATATATATATATATATATATATATATATATATATATATATATATATATATATATATATATATATATATATATATCTACTTGTTTACTTCTTTTATATATCTACTTGTTTACTTCTTTTATTTATATGTTAGATTAAAGTTGTACTTTGTAAATATGTTGAGGGCCTCATGGAAGACTGAATTTATTCAAATGAGTTCTCTAGTAAATAAATGTCTTTATTATTATTATTTTTATTATTATTATTATTATTATTATCCCAGGAAACAGTGGTTAGGTTAACTGATCGATCAATCAATCGTTTGTTTCGAATTCGAGAACATCAATATGAGATATACTTTCACCAATGAAAACGCTTTCCAGTCATTTCAAAGAAGCGCTCGTTATGCGTCTGAAAATAAGACTCTATAATAATATGCGTCTTATTTTTTAAATAGTTTTGTTCTTTGCGACCTCTATCGTTATTGTAACAGCTCATCCCAGTCGGTGATTTTACACAGTAAAACTTCTTATCCGGATTATAAACAAAGTGCTCAGCCTGTATCACAGACTTCAATCCCAAGAACGATTCCACGCGTTGTAAAACTTGGGCTGGGTTGCGTTTGAACTCCGAGGCATCTATAATAAGTAGCTGGTTCATTTGGAAATATCTTAAATATCTTTGCAATGGTATATCGTATGTCGAAAGCCTAACTTCTTTATTTGTGAGGACAACTCTGCCAGTTTTCGGATTGACGATCTTATTGTCATTGCTTCTCATTTCTGTTAAGTTTTGTTTAGTAGATTTTGGTTTTCCTTTATAAAAGTTAAACGAAAACGCTGACAATAATCTCAGAATAGGTTGACGCACCAGCAAGATCATCTTTAAAGTTTTGTTGAAGTTATACAATCTCTCCGGTACCCTTTCGTCCGTGAAGTACGACGGGCTCTTAGTTACGGTGATCTGGTCCGAATAGCTACACGGCATCCTTTGTCTGTACCAGTCAAGTGGTTTCATGTTTTCCTGAAGAAAGTAATTTATTTCATACAGCGGTTTTCTTTTTATGACAATATCTGGATGCATACTCATGAAGTCTATAAGTTCGCGAGTGCCACATTTCCTTACACCAATTATTATGCATTTTGGTACACGACTGATGCAGTTTTCATTCGGTGGCTTCACAAGCTTTGCATCGTGATACCTTTGAATATCCGAATACAATTGTTGTTCATCGTATTTTATGCAAGGAGTGAAAGATCCATTCCTTGAAGGTTTTTTAGTGTTACATTCTCTCAAAGGTGTGAATTCGTCCGACTTAATGTTTTCTTCAACTGAGCTGTTACTGCTATATTTACTCCCAGTTATATTGTTTTTAAATCCGAGTTTGTATTCATTGTATTGTACACTATTTGGATTGTTTAAGAAATACCCAACTCCAAAACAAACAGCCGCACAAACTGCAGTTAACGCGACGAATCGGGATAGGTTTACACGTCCTAACATTCCGGCTGGTAAAACGTTACGGGTAGTAATTTGTAACATGATTGTATTATACTACAATGCGGCCCAAAGGCGGACCAAGTGTTTTCATTCGTGGGTGTCCATTGTAGATTCAATATTTCGAGATTGCAGATTATGGATACATTCTCAATACGTGTTTGTTTGTTATATGTGCTTTATTCTCTAAACTTTGCTGTAGTATGCTTTAATTTTTTGTAAATGTCATCTGTTTTTTAACTGCACTGCCTTAGTCAACTGTTTATCTGCACTTTGTGTTAATTTTAGCATGCTTTAGTTACATGATTTACTGTTTTATCCCCTGGTTAAATTCTTACTCTGTATTGCTTTATTATTAACATGAATTATAAATACTTGATTGGGTATGTGTGTGTGTGTGTGTGTGTGTGTGTGTGTGTGTGTGTGTGTGTGTGCATGTGTGTGTGTGCGCGCGCGTAACTCCGTGGTATAGTACAAGTTTATACAGCTTTGTCCGAGATCCGATGTAGATCCGAGATCCAAAAATCCGACCTCGGAATCCACCGCACTTGGATTTGTAACGGTCTTCGGGTTTTGAATGATATAGCTTGAAATTAACGTGGACCTCTTTTGTTCGGATTTTTTCTTATGCAAGTGCGTAACTCCCTCTCTCTAACTGTCCAAACTCCCTCCACGTGGCGTGTTGAAATGAGGGCAACACACACTTTGACCAATCAAAGACGAGTTTCAAATAAACAACGGGAGACAACTCTATCCAATCGTGGATCTCGCAAACTTACACAGACATACAAAAGCTCATATTAGGCAATAAACGAGATCCGTTGGCGAGATGAATAGAAAATGTAAGTTAAATAGGGCTTTACATTATCATAAAGTGTATTAAATCGTCCAATGTCCAAACAAAATAATGACATTATTATGTGGATCTCGTACCGTAACACAGGGGGTGGCGGTGGGGCTAAGTTTCATCGTATTCAGCGTAAATATTAGGGGGCAAACTATACAAACTATATGTTGTCTCCGTCTACCTGAATATGGGGGGGGGGGGGGGGGGGGGGGCTTGCTACCTTGAAGCTAGCTTAAAATAATGTGTACACAAATAAAAAGAAATGGACCTCTTAAAGATATACATCGTGTGTGTGACAGACCGAGATCTTAATTTTTTACTTAATGATGAACCTCTCATATATACATTGTGTATGTGACAGTCTGAGATCTTTAATGTTTTTACTTAATAATGGACCTCTAAAAGATATACATTGTGTGTGTGACAGTCTGAGATCTTTAACGTTTTTACTTAATGATGGACCTCTTAAAGATATACATTGTGTGTGTGACAGTCTGAGATCTTTAATGTTTTTATTTAATGATGGGCCTCTCAAAGATATACATTGTGTGTGTGACAGTCTGAGATCTTTAATGTTTTTACTTAATTATGGACCTCTTAAAAGAATATGTGATTATGCGCGAGGGTAAAAACAAACTTCAACTTGACACGTACCGTTTGATCTATGAATACGGGTATGTGCCAATCGTCCAGTGAATGGATGTGGGGTTTTACGGCGTATTAATACAAAACAATGTTGTATTACCCAAACAGTAAACGATTTTACTCGGTATGAATATGAATAATTATTCTGAGGTATTGTTAAATAACAAATATCAAGAATTAAATAAACGATGTGATAACGTATGCTTGAATATATACAAGACAACAGGGCCCAAACATAAATTATCCAATAGCACATAATACAAATGATTTCATTTTAAGAAGGAAATTAAGTTCTTTTTTTACAAAATATGAAATAAAACACTCACTCACAAAACTTAATTGTGTAACGTATGGTATGGTGGTATGAATATATCTAAAGCATTGGACCAGGGTAGGTTCGATCCCCACCGCCATGACTTCGTGTGTATTAATAAGAAGAGTGTTGCCAGTTGTTTATTGGGTTCTCTATGAATATTATAATAATAAGTTTCCTGAATGAATAATTCATAGCTGCAATGGTTATATACCATGGTCAATTATAAAGTGTCATCACATATTCAAATATTAAAAAACATGGCCGACGGTATTCAAATGGAATACGTTTATACAATTATCCATAAAATACACCATTATCAAAAAATATTGAATCATTGTTGAAACTACATTATGAAGATAAAGATATCATTGCTTACCTGTTATAATCAGTATAGTTGTTTCAATGTTTAATTATATGTCTATCAATGTATAATTCATGACTACAATGGCCATATGCAATGGTCAGTTATAAAGTGTAATGACCAATCGATTCACACGTTACATAATTTAAATAACAAAATTGTTTAACAGGTAGAGGGGAAACATAGGGGTTAATAAAATGTTAGTTACATGAAACTTTAGTACCTAACACAGGGCCGTAGCCAGAGTTTGATTTTCCAAGAGGCACAATCTCATCTTTGCTAGGGGTTTCCAGGGGCAATGCTCCCACGCAAAAAAAAATACGAGATTTACGTAAACAATGTAGGTCTTCGTCAATTATCAATAATAATTTCTTTATAAAGAAATAAATAAAAAAAAGTTTATCAGTCAAATGATCCTCCATTGAATCTCTTTATCCACTTCAACTGTCCGCATCCTAAAAATGCAGATAGTTTTCAAGATATTACGTTCGATGGAAATTATCGCCAGCGTCAAGTAAGTTGTTGAAAACAGCCCGTAATTATACTGAAGAGGCATATGAATGCAAAACAACGAGGAATTGTGATAAAAGAACCAATATCAGATATTATTTGACTGTGTTTGAAGCATGGGCAACGATTAAACAAAAGTCCAATATATTGTTTAGAAATGTATGTGTATGGTAGATAGTTAGTTATGTATTATATATGCAGAAACGTATTCACTTATCCAGTAAAAATACATAGTTAATTCACAAATGTATCTTATTTAACAACCAAACTTAAATGCAATTTACGGATGAATGTCCAATAAGGTATAAATTAGTGAAACACTGGTCCCATTACGACGAATACCGTATCATAAAATATACCTTCGAATACATGACGTATATTGACACTGGTGAAGTGTAAATCATATCTTTTACGTAAAATACAATAAAAATATTGTATTCGACATTTAATTTCTGATTTTTTTACAAACATAATATGTTATTGATGAAAGCACAGTTTCTGCAAAGCAATCAGTTTAATATATAATGACAACAGACAAACACTCACACACAGATCCTATATAATTCATATAAACTCCATCTACATACATGTATATTAAATATTGTGACTAAAATGTGTAATATATTCATTTTTTATTTCTAGAATAGAAAACCGCCAAATGTCTCACTTACCAATTAGATAACTGCGGCCAAGAAATTAGAGCTGTGTAAATCGGTTGGGAATCAGTTTTGATGAAAATGCTTAAAATGGTCATATTTCTTTGTACAAATGAGAACATTGGAACACTTTCATGAGTTCTGCCAAGTTTGGATGACATTGGGAACTGTTGGGTGAAGATATAACAGTTTAAAGATGCGTAGTGGATACACAGCAACAAATGGGCAAAATTGTCAAAAATGAAGGGGTGTCATCAACACATCAAAATAATGAAAAAGCAATGTGGTCAACCCCATGTTTTTCCTGCATATGTGGACTAACAGAGGACATTCTATGGAAACAAGATATTTTTAGAACTATTGACAGTGTATTCAGTGTTACAGAAGTGCATGTTTATATGTAGAACAGTGGAAACTTAATTGGTGTGTGAGACGTAAACTGTATTTTCATATATCGATCTGGTAGGAAGTGGTTCAGCATGACAGATAAAACTGGATATTGGAAGCCTCAGTGGTAGGTGAGAAAACATAAATACGACCATAAACAAGCAAAACACAGAAAAACGACTGTATACATCAATATACAAGTAAACCGTGTTAATAAACAATTTAATAAACTAGCATTATCTGATAATACAAATACTATTGAAACATGACGCTGAAGACATTAAATATCCAGTTGATGTTGACTTCAGAAATACATCAACCTTAATTTATCATTGAAGCATCACCGACATCGGCATGAAATTCAAATGCAAATACTGTAAAAATCGGGTAAGAGAAAGACTTATTTTCATCCTTTTAATGCAAATATTACCATACCACTTCAAGGAACCATTGAACACTGATAAATGTAATCGAACACTGAGAAACTAGGAACATAACTTGACACGACATACAATAAAACAAGTGACACGCATCTTACCAGAAGGTCAAACCGTAATGAATATATTAGTCACCATGATAGCCATTATTTTATCTGTGTCTGCCATAACCGCTAGCCATTATTTTATCTGTGTCTGTCATAACCGCTAGCCATTATTTTATCTGTGTCTGTCATAACCGATAGCCTCAACAAGTCTGCGTTGTATGCCCGTTTTCCTTACCACCGCCCCTTAAAATAGCCCCTTTATTCCGTATAAAAGGACACGTGGGCTACATATTTGAAAAAGACGTCTCTGTATGATTGGCCCAATTGTGTATGGTAAATAATCATTCCGGTTATAATGTTGATACAGATACCGGCAAGTGGAGACAAATATTTAGAATATTCGCGTTCTAAATGATGCTTGAATATATCTAAGTATATATGTAGATTTCTATAAACCACCAATACAAAGTCTTAGAAAATATCATACAAAGTATAAACATTGGTTCTGATAGCTGGTTTTTAATAGATATCCATGCGCATTCCTAGCTTGATTGGTATTATTGTACCGTTTGCTTTGTTTTATAAAACAGATTTAAATATGTCATAATAGTAATACTAAGTCTACAGCATTATTTGTTGTTTGATGTGTTGTTTATATAAAACAATGGGGGGAAATGAAATTTAACAAATAAAAAGTAGTCCCTGTCGCGTATGACCATTTCAGGCGGTGCAAAAAGGGGTCAGTGTAATTAAGTCAATAGCCCGGCTTATGGTTTTACATTATGATGCACGATGCGTGCATCATAATGTAAAACCATAAGCCTAACCACAATGACTCCGTCGTTAAATGTATCTATAGTACGTTTGAACAGATACCGTAAAATGAAGGTTCAATTTGAGTGGCATGATGAGAGGCATAGGTATCATACCTCAGATACAGGATGTAGTGAGACGCTTAAGTATCATACCTCAGACACAGGATGTAGTGAGACGCTTAAGTATCATGCCTCAGACACAGGGTGTATTGAGACGCTGAAGTATCATACCTAAGACACAGGGTGTAGTGAGACGCTGAAGTATCATACCTAAGACACAGGATGTAGTGAGACGGTGAAGTATCATGCCTCAGACACAGGGTGTAGTGAGAAGCTGAAGTATCATGCCTCAGACACAGGGTGTAGTGAGACGCTGAAGTACCATGCCTCAAACACAGGGTGTAATGAGATGCAGAAGTATCATGCCTCAGACACAGGGTGTATTGAGACGCTGAAGCCTCAGACACAGGGTGTAGTGAGACGCTGAAGTATCATGCCTCAGACACAGTGTGTATTGAGACGCTGAAGTATCATGCCTCAGAAAACCAGTGTAGTGAGACGCTGAAGTATCATGCCTCAGACACAGTGTGTATTGAGACGCTGAAGTATCATGCCTCAGACACAGTGTGTATTGAGACGCTGAAGTATCATGCCTCAGACACAGGGTGTAATGAGACGCTGAAGCCTCAGACACAGGGTGTAGTGAGACGCTGAAGCCTCAGACACAGTGTGTATTGAGACGCTGAAGTATCATGCCTCAGACACAGTGTGTATTGAGACGCTGAAGTATCATGCCTCAGACACAGGGTGTAATGAGACGCTGAAGCCTCAGACACAGGGTGTAGTGAGACGCTGAAGTATCATGCCTCAGACACAGTGTGTATTGAGACGCTGAAGTATCATGCCTCAGACACAGGGTGTAATGAGACGCTGAAGCCTCAGACACAGGGTGTAGTGAGACGCTGAAGTATCATGCCTCAGACACAGTGTGTATTGAGACGCTGAAGTATCATGCCTCAGACACAGTGTGTATTGAGACGCTGAAGTATCATGCCTCAGACACAGTGTGTATTGAGACGCTGAAGTATCATGCCTCAGACACAGGGTGTAATGAGACGCTGAAGCCTCAGACACAGGGTGTAGTGAGACGCTGAAGTATCATGCCTCAGACACAGTGTGTATTGAGACGCTGAAGTATCATGCCTCAGACACAGGGTGTAATGAGACGCTGAAGCCTCAGACACAGGGTGTAGTGAGACGCTGAAGTAACATGCCTCAGACACAGTGTGTATTGAGACGCTGAAGTATCATGCCTCAGACACAGCGTGTATTGAGACGCTGATGTAACATGCCTCAGACACAGGGTGTAGTGAGACGCTGACGTATCGTGCCTCAGACACAGGGTGTATTGAGACGCTGAAGTATCGTGCCTCAGACACGGGGTGTATTGAGACGCTGAAGTATCATGCCTCAGACACGAGGTGTATTGAGACGCTGAAGTAACATGCATCAGACACAGAGTGTAGAGAGAGGCTGAAGTATCATGCCTCAGACACAGGGTGTAGTGAGACGCTGAAGTAACATGCCTGAGACACAGGGTGTAGTGAGACGCTGAAGTATCATGCCTCAGACAAAGGATATAGTGAGACGCTGAAATATCATGCCTCAGACACAGTGTGTATTGAGACGCTGAAGTATCATGCCTCAGACACAGCGTGTATTGCGACGCTGAAGTAACATGCCTCAGACACAGGGTGTAGTGAGACGCTGACGTATCGTGCCTCAGACACAGGGTGTATTGAGACGCTGAAGTATCGTTCCTCAGACACGAGGTGTATTGAGACGCTGAAGTAACATGCCTCAGACACAGAGTGTAGAGAGACGCTGAAGTAACATGCCCCAGACACAGGTTGTAGTGAGATACTGAAGTAACATGCCTGAGACACAGGGTGTAGTGAGACGCTGAAGTATCATGCCTCAGACACAGGGTGTAGTGAGAAGCTAAGGTAACATGCCTCAGACACAGAGTGTAGAGAGACGCTGAAGTAACATGCCTCAGACACAGGGTGTAGTGAGACACTGAAGTAACATGCCTGAGACACAGGGTGACGTGAGACGCTGAAGTATCATACCTCAGACACCGAGTTTGTGGGACGCAGAAGTATCATGCCTCAGACACAGGTTGTAGTGAGACGCTGAAGTATCATGCCTCAGACACAGGGTGTACTTAGACGCTGAACTATCATGCCTTAGACACAGGGTTTATTGAGACTCTGAAGTATCATGCCTCGGACTAAGGATGTATTGAGATGCTGACGCTGAAGTATCATGCCTCAGACACAAAGTGTAGTGAGACGCTGAAGTATCATGCCTCAGACACAGGATGTATTGAGACGCTGAAGTATCATGCCTCAGAAACAGGGTATATTGAGACGCTGAAGTATCATGCCTCAGACACAGTGTGTAGTGAGACGCTGAAGTATCATACCTCAGACACAGGATGTATTTAGACGCTGAAGTATCATGCCTCAGACACAGGGTGTAGTGAGACGCTGAAGTAACATGCCTCAGACACGATGTATTAAGACGCTGAAGTATCATATCTCAGACACAGGGTGTAGTGAGACGCTGAAGTTACATACCTCAGACACAGGATGTAGTGAGACGCTGAAGTTACATACCTCAGACACAGGGTGTATTGAGACGCTGAAGTATCATGCTTGAGACACAGGGTGTAGTGAGACGTTGAAGTATCATGCCTCAGACAAAGGGTGTTGTGAGACGCTGAAGTATCATGTCTCAGTCACAGGGTTTATTGAGAGTCTGAACTATCATGCCTCAGACACAGGGTTAATTGAGACTCTAAAGTATCATGCCTCAGACACAGGATGTATTCAGACGCTGACGCTGAAGTATCATGCCTCAGACACACAGTGTAGTGAGACGCTGAAGTATCAGCCTCAGACACAGGGTGTATTGAGACGTCGAAGTATCATGCCTCAGACACAGGGTGTAGCGAGACGCTGAAGTATCATGCCTCAGACACAGGATGTAGTGAGACGCTGAAGTATCATGCCTCAGACACAGGATGTATTCAGACGCTGACGCTGTTTTTCTCACCTCAGACACGGTGTAGTGAGACGCTGAAGTATCATCCTCAGACATAGGGTGTATTGAGACGCCGAAGTATCATGCCTCAGACACAGGGTGTATTCAGACATTGAAGTTACATACCTCAGACACAGGGTGTATTGAGACGTTGATGTATCATGTCTCAGACACAGGGGGTAGTGAGACGCTGAAGTATCATACCTCAGACACAGGGTGTATTGAGACGCTAAAGTATCATGTCTCAGACACAGGGTGTAGTGAGACGCTGAAGTTTCATGCCTCAGACACAGGGTGTACTTAGACGCTGAAGTATCATGCCTCAGACACAGGGTTTATTGAGAGTCTGAACTATCATGCCTTAGACACATGGTGTATTGAGACGTCGAAGTATCATGCCTCAGACACAGGGTGTAGTTAGGCGCTAATTTTCATACCTCAGACACAGGGTGTAGTGAGACGCTGAAGTATCATGTCTCAGACATAGGGTGTATTGAGACGCTGAAGTAGCATGCCTCAGTCACAGGGTGTAGTTAGACGCTGATTTTCATACCTCAGACACAGGGTGTAGTGAGACGCTGAAGTATCATGTCTCAGACATAGGGTGTATTGAGACGCTGAAGTATCATGCCTCAGACACAGGGTGTAGTGAGACGCTGAAGTATCATGCCTTAGACACAGGGTTTATTGAGAGTCTGAACTATCATGCCTTAGACACAGGGTTTATTGAGCCTCTGAAGAATCGTGCCTCAGACACAGGATGTTGTGAGACTCTGACGCTGAAGTAATAGGCCTCAGACACAGGGTACTTGAGAGTCTGAACTATCATGCCTCAGACAAAAAGTTTATTGAGACTCTGAAGAATCGTGCCTCAGACACAGGATGTTGTGAGACGCTGACGCTGAAGTAATAGGCCTCAGACACAGGGTTTATTGAGAGTCTGAACTATCATGCCTCAGACAAAAAGTTTATGGAGCCTCGAAGAATCGTGCCTCAGACACAGGATGTTGTGAGACCCTGACGCTGAAGTAATAGGCCTCAGACATAGGGTGTAGTGAGACGCTGAAATATCAGCCTCAGACACAGAGTGTATTGAGCGCCTGAAGTATCATGCCTCAGAAACAGGGTGTAGTGAGACGCTGAAGTATCATGCCTCAGAAACGGGGTAAAATGAGATGCTGAAGTATCATGCCTCAGACACAGGGTGTAGTGAGTCGCTGAAGTATCATGCATCAGAAACGGGGTAAATTGAGATGCTGAAGTATCATGCCTCAGAAATAAAGTGTAGTAAGACGCTGATTATCATACCTCAGACAAAGGGTGTATTGAGACGCTGAAGTATCATGCCTCAGACACAGGGTGTAGTGAGACGCTGATTATCATGCCTCAGACACAGGGTGTATTGAGACGTTGATTACCATACCTCAAACCCTGTGTCTTGAGACGCTGAAGTATCATGCCTCAGACACAGGGTGTATTGAGACGCTGAAGTATCATGCCTCAGACACAGGGTGTATGGAGACGCTGAAGTATCATGCCTCAGACACAGGGTGTAGTAAGACGCTGGTTATCATACCTCAGACAAAGGGTGTACTGCGACGCTGAAGTATCATGCCTCAGACACAGGGTGTAGTAAGACGCTGATTATCATACCTCAGACACAGGGTGTATTGAAACGCTGAAGTATCATGCCTCAGACACAGGGTGTAGTAAGACGCTGATTATCATACCTCAGACACAGGGTGTATTGAGATGCTGAAGTATCATGCCTCAGACACAGGGTGTAGTGAGACGCTGATTATCATGCCTCAGACACAGGGTGTATTGAGACGCTGAAGTATCATGCCTCAGACACAGGGTGTAGTAAAACGCTGATTATCATACCTCAGACAAAGGGTGTATTGAGACGCTGAAGTATCATGCCTCAGACACAGGGTGTAGTGAGACGCTGGTTATCATGCCTCAGACACAGGGTGTATTGAGACGCTGAAGTATCATGCCTCAGACACAGAGTGTAGTAAGACACTGATTATCATACCTCAGACAAAGGGTGTATTGAGACGCTGAAGTATCATGCCTCAGACACAGGGTGTATTGAGACGCTGAAGTATCATGCCTCAGACACAGAGTGTAGTAAGACGCTGATTATCATACCTCAGACACGGGGTGTATTGAGATGCTGGAGTATCATGCCTCAGACACAGGGTATATTGAGACGCTGAAGTATCATGCCTCAGAAACAGGGTGTATTGAGACGCTGATTATCATACCTCAGACACGGGTTGTATTGAGACGCTGAAGTATCATGCCTCAGAAACAGGGTGTATTGAGACGCTGATTATCATACCTCAGACACGGGGTGTATTGAGACGCTGAAGTATCATGCCTCAGACATTGGGTGTATTGAGACGCTTATTATCATGCCTCAGAAATAGGGTGTAGTAAGACGCCGAAGTATGCCTCAGACACAAGGTGTATTGAGATGTCATGATATGAGGCTGAAGTATCATGCTTCAGACAAAGGGTGTCTCTCGTTCCCTCACTCTATTCTTCTACATCTCTTCTCTTCCCTTATCTCTCTACCTTTTGTTCCTTCTATCTTTCGCGGCAACTGTATTTCTCTCCCACTATATCTCTACTTGTAGTTCCAAACCGTTTTCTATCTACCTTTCGCTCTCTCATTCTTTCTCTCAACCTCTTTCTCCCACTTTCTATCTCTCTGACCTCTCATTCACTCCCTCTATTTCTCTACCTCTCGTCCTCTTCCTCCATCTCTATGATTTTTTTTCCCGTCCTCTTATCTCTACCTCTTTCCCCCCCCCCCCCCCACCCCCCCTCTGTCTCTTTTTTCCGACATCCATATTTCTATCTCTATTTCTAGCCCGCTATCCCTCTTACTCACTTTCGCTTTCTCTATCTCTTTTCTCTCTTTCCCATATTCTTATATCTGCTACCTATTTTTCTCTCCCTCCATCTTGCTACCTCTAGTTGCCTTCCTCTATTTCCCTACCTCTATTTCTTTACCTTTAGTTTCCTTAACTCTATCTCTCTACATGTCCTCTCTTTAGCTCCCACTATTTCTCCTCCTGTATTTCCCTCCGTACAAAACTCTACCTCTTTTTTCAGTTCCTCTATATCTCTACCTCTACTTCTCTCTCTTTTTGTTTCTTTATCGCTATTTCCCCTTCTTCTATATATGTTTCTTTATTTC
Source organism: Panopea generosa (assembly GCA_029582155.1). Taxonomy (NCBI): domain Eukaryota; kingdom Metazoa; phylum Mollusca; class Bivalvia; order Adapedonta; family Hiatellidae; genus Panopea; species Panopea generosa. The sequence goes on along the minus strand of CM055900.1, from coordinate 54,088,493 downwards.
TCTCCCTCTATCTCTCTATCTCCCCACTTATACTTAATTCCTCCACTTGTAACACTTTCCTCTATATCTCATACCTTTAGTTCTCTCCCATATCTCTTTACCTCTGCATCCTTATTATATATTGCCATCCTTTTATCTCCCCACCTCTATTCCCCTCCATCTACACCTCTGTTTCTATCTAGCTAAAGCTTTACCCCTGTTTTACTTTATTCCATTTCTCTTTATCAGTTCCCTCCCTCCGTCTCTCAACCTCTGTTTCCTTCCCTGTATCACTTTTTTTCTCTACCTGTCTACATTTCTTTTCTTAATCTCTCTATCCCCGTCCTTATATTTTACCTCTACTTGCTCCCCCTACATTATTTGCCTTCTGCTATCTCTCTACCTCTTTTCCCGCCCTCTTTTGCTCTATCTCTCTTTCCTTCCCTCTATTGCTTTACCTCATTTTCCTTCACTCTACCTGTCTACCCTTCTTTCCCTCATTATATATCTCCATCACTGTCCTTATATTTTTACATTTACTTCCCTCCCCCTATTTACCTTATTTGTACTCCGCTATCTCTCTACCTCTTTTTCCCTCCCACTATATCTCTAACTCTGCTTTCCTGTCGCTATTTCTCTTTCCTTTCCCCTATCTCTCTCTGTAACGTTCCCACACTCTTTCTCTCTACCACCATTCCTTTTTTCTATCTCTTTACATACATTTCCATCCCGCTATATTTCTATCTCTCCCTCTATCTCTCAAAGTATTTTTCTCTTACCAACCACCAGCCGGGCCCGATTAGCTCAGTCAATTACGCGTCTGACTATTAATCCAGGGGTCGTGAGTTCGAATTCCCACCCAGCAATAGCCTCCGTGATGACTGATAAACGATATTGTGTCTTGTAATCATTGGTCTATCACCACTGATTCAAGTGGGGGAAGTTATCAGTCACCTGCGGAGATGGGGTGTGCTCGAATACTAGTTAACAATTCAGGATCCCAGGAAACAGTGGTTAGGTTAACTGATACTCTGTTAGCCCTTGATGGCATAAAAATGACTTTAAATATTCATCCAATCAATCAATCTTACTATTATTATTATCAACTTTTATTCCCCCATTTCTGGAGATTTTACAAACATTTGGATTTTATACATTTAATATTACAATATAAATACTATGATCACATTGTGAATTACAAAATAATAGTTAATATTTACAAAGCCAGTGGTTTTATCATCGATGTAGACATAAATAACTGTCTTTATTCGTGAATTAAAGTAAATTATTTAAATCTGTTGTCTTGTTGTAGGACTCTAGTTAGAATGATTTATATGCACATTTAGGTTATTTCACCGAAACGAAACATGAAGGTGTTTAAAGTGTGTATATCTTGTTTCAGGTCTTAATTCATTTTAATATCAGTCTCTTCATGTAAATCATATAGACGTGCATTTATTAACAAGCGTATATTGATCTCAGGAAAGCAGCATTAAAGTTCATAAATTCTGAGATTTGCTTTACTGTTAACAGTGAAGATAAAAGTATATCTACATATCCAATCAAGAATAGTAACTGAATGTCTTTGGTACTGTTCCGTAGAAATGAGCATAGATCACTTGGAAACTGAATATTGAGAGAGTTCCAGTACGCCATCCTCGTGGATTGATGTTTATTACTGCTACAATCAAAAACTTTATGAAACAGTTCATCTGTATATTGTGCCTTGCATGTTAAACAGTTCTTTATTTGGTTTGGTTTTGGTGCACAGCATAATTTGGCTAAGAATGTCATGGACTCGATGGAAGACGGATTCTCTAATGCAGTTAGCCAGACCGTTCCAGGAGATAGTTTATTGTGGACCCTTCGAAACCGGAAGCAATCATCGTTTGCGTTAATTCGTAATTACCAATGCTGTTCTTCGAAGTTTATTATTGTTTTTTTACAAACACTTTTCCATGGTTCTTTTGCAGGAAATGTTGTTGATAACATGAATTGCTCGATATACTGTTCAAGTTTGTATTTTCTGAGTATTTGTAGGATATCGTTTATAAAGCCATTGTTTCGTTTTGTACACATGTTTTTGCATTGGTAAAGTCTATTGAGAAATAGCTGGAGCGTAATGTCTGTTGCTTTAAGTCTACAAATCGTACCAAGGAACGATAACTTTTGTAAGTCTATGTATGCTTCTAATGACGTGAACCCAAGTAAACCGGTGACCATGTCTGAGCGGGTAAGATGGGGTAGGTTCTGGATGCGTTTTAGACAGAAATGGTGAGTAGCTTCTAAGTGAGACATGTCAGTTTTTGTTATATCATTCCATAGTTCACAACCAAATAGAGCTCGTGGTAGGACAATGGACGTGTAAAGTTTTGCTGCCGTTATAGGTTGACGCCATTACTATGGATACCGCAGTTTATTAACGAGAACAGCGATCCCCGCGTAGTTTGACGCACCATATCTACATTTGCAGGGGAGTTCCGTCTGTTATTCTGGATTATTCCAAGATGTTTGTATTCTTTGACGACTGGAAGTGGTTGATTTGCATAACACAGAGTATTGTCTTCCGGCCGATGACGTTGTTTCTGATTATGTATAAGTACAGCACATTTTGAGGCATTATACGAATAACGCCATTTGTTTGCGTAAGTGCTGCAAATTTTTATTAGTTCATTAAGTCCGTTTTTCGACAAAGACATCAGAACAATATCATCTGCTTGTGTAGGCGCGCAGAGAGACACGGAGTTTATTTTTAGTCCGTGGTTTGAAGCCTCGAGAGTATGTAGAAGTTCGTCAATGAGAACGGTATATAAGAACGGGGACCAAATCTTCCTTGTCTGGTTCCCTGGTGGATTTGGAATCGAGATGACAAATGCCCACAGGCATACACACGACTTGACCCTCCACGTAACATGTCGTTAAATATGCGCAATGCTTTACCACATATTCCGAGGTGATACAGTTTGTAGAGAACCCCGGAGATCCATGTACGGTCGAACGCTTTCATAGCGTCCATAAAGCATGAATACATAACTTGATTACGTTCGTAAGTGTAATTGATTGCCTCTTGGTAGAGAAAAGAGACCATTTTACTGCTTTTTCCCTTTTGAAATCCATGTTGTAGTGGGTGTAATTTGGTTTGTAGATTCGTGTTACCTTCGATTCTTGTCAAAATATTTATTGAATTGTCACTGTTTTTTTTACTTAATTCCTCTAGTTCATTATAAACATGAGAACGACTATTGTCAAGTTTATTTACAAGTTTTGCTAAAGCGTCCAAGCCGTTTGACAGTTTTGTAGACTCGTCTGGTTTGACACTTTTGATATGCTTGGTCAGTATATTACTACATGAGATTAATTCTCCTTTCAGTTCTTCTAAGTCAGATTTTAAATCAATTGTGGATGTATTTAATTTATTTTTCGTTTCAGCAGCATCGACTTTTAACACATGAACCTCAGACTGAAGATGCGCGACATTATTTTTCAGAATGTTCATATCGTGCAGTAGATCTGTGTTAAACTTTGGAGTTTGTGATACCGAGTTTCTTTGGGAAAATGATTGGTTTTGTTGCAAAGGGGGCTTTTTGAATAGTTCCTCTATATCGGTAACGTTACCCTCAAGAAATTGAGATAAAAGATAACAATCTTGTGCGTATTTATCAGCAATTGAAAACTTTGAAGATTTACGTCTGTCCTTTAAAATTCTGACCGGCGGATTATTACAGTGACGGGCCCGTAAGGCCAGTTCATTCCGATAAAGGGCTAAAGTTTCCTCGCACTTGCCTGTAATGTCTAAGATCGAGCTTATGTAAAGATCTTTTGATAAATGGACTAGACCATTATCCAAACGATCATGTATAACAGCTTTGATTTTGTACGCAGTCAGCATTTCATCTGTTTGTTTTTGACCACACTGCAAATTGCCTTCTGCGTCTAAAACGGACGAATCCAGGTAACTCAGATTGGCATATTCAGTATGACTAGTTGGATTGTTCCCCATATTTACTGACGGTATAAGAGGCACAAACGGGGTTAATTCAGCGGATTTCAGAAATGTTTGTTCATTATCGAAGTCCGGGTTTTCAATAGTCTTGACAGAGGTTGAGTGATAGCTTTCATATTCGTTGAAACTGTGATTAAATACCTCAGAAGTATTTCCCGGTTGTTTACTATCTTTGTCCGCCATAATTCGATAGCTATCATCCAGGCAAAGCGTATTATGCGTCCGTTGCACTGGTGATGATAGCCCGGGGCAGTCTTTTTCCAGTTTTAATAAATCCGTAAAAACCGCTCACACTTTCCTAACACCTGTTAATCCGATCTCCATTATAGTTTCTTTGTCTTTTACGTTTTGCCCTATATCTTAATTAATAAGATATGGGAGACACTACTGTTTTTGTAATCCAATTCCTGATTTATTAACACACAATTTGCTATATTTCATAAAGTTCTATGTTAAATATAACTATAGAAAATGTCCGATTTTTTGAGAGCTCAAAATAACCTGACTTCAAAATAACCTGACCTCAATCTAAGGGGCAAATAAAAACGATTGGTATATTGATTGTAAGCTTTATTATGAAAATATAAATGTATGTCACTGTTTATAATTACAAATATATAAAATTGTGCTCCTAAAACATGTAAGGATTTCGTTTGTGATACTATGCATGTTTCATAAAAAGGATTAATCAGAATCTTTAAAACTCGGTCAAGTAAATCAAACGATACATCAAATTAGCAAAATCAATGTAATTTTAGAACATAAATTTAAGAACGATTTGGTCGGCTGAGGACAAAAACACCTTCACAAGGGTTATGTTTAAATACAATAATGAAATATCTTATTTATTAATCACCTTATTCTGCTTGCCAATATGACGGGTTCAACACACGAGGGTAAATAAATACTGATACATACTTATTTCAACGAAAGTCATTGCTGTTATCTTGTCTTCAAAATATTATGCAGAAATAAACAATGATAATCTGCTTATAATACTATGGACAGCGCCGAGGTCGTCCGATTGTTTGAAACAACCAATCAGATACTTGATCAGAATTCCGTTTCAATGTTTTAAAGAAAACGTTGTCAAGACGTTTGTCATTCAAACAAACTGTCTTGGAATAATACAGTTTGTGTTAGATACGTCAAAACATTAAAGTATATATATATATATATATAACGTTTACAGTGTGAGATTCAAATATTTAATCCCCGGGGTGGGGAACTCCCTTTATTATGGTTAGTAATTGCGCATCTTTGCCATTTAAAGTCTTGTAACAAACACGGGGTTATCGAGCCCCTGTTTTCCTACTGCGTTGTCCAAACCATTGTTAAATGTAGGCGTTGGTCCCTTAATTTCATTTTGTGGTTCCATTTCTTTATCAGATTGAGGTCCCCAAAGTTCGTTTGGTCTGAGATTGATTCTGAATCTCTGAAAATAGGAAATAAACAAAGGCATTGGATGTCGTATTAATATTTAGTAATATGTCGACGTGCTATTAATTTAATTTTATTTTATTTTATGCTTACGTGCTTTTGTGCGTGCGCTCGTTCGGATATAATAATAATAATAATAATAATAATAATAATAATAATAATAATAATAATAATAATAATAACGATTATGATGATGATGATGCTTATGATGATGATGATGATGATGATGATGATGATGATGATAATAATAATAATAAAAATAGTAATAATAAATAGTAAAAAAAAAATGATAATAAAAATGATGCTAAATAGTATAAACTTAATAATAATAATGATAAATAGTAAAATAAATGATGATAATAATAATAATAATAATAATAATAACAATAAATAGTAAAAATAATGAAAATAATAATAATAGAATTTATAATAAAAATGATGATGATAATAATAATAATGATAATAATAAAATTAATAACGATATTAATAAAAATAATTAATAAATGTTATAATAATAGTAATGAATAATGAAAACAATGATACTAATAATTCACAAAAATACTTACCTCTAGCATGGGCCCGGGTGTAACGTTTATCCTGTATATCATGTATACAGGAATGGGAACCAGCGAGCAAACAGCTATACACCAACCCAAACCGATAGCCCAGGGTGGGTATGTATACCCACTGTATACCGGGGGAACATAGGTGAAAATTGTGAAGCCCAGAGTCACCTAGTAAAAAGGTAATACAAGTATACTATTATTTACGAATGCTCCACAGATATTTTTAATGTCACAATAATAGCTTCAAATTTGCCGCTAACGTTTGTTTTAACAATCCCTACAATGTTTTAGTAAATGTGGCTTATAATACATTTATTACGTGTAAAATAAAATTGGTATGTAATATGCAGATTGACAGCTATTTGCACGGCGGGCGTGTTTGCTAGTTTTGGCTTCCTCCTTTATTTTTATAGTCGTTTTTTGTCGTTTTAATCTATGAGGACTTCATATACTGAAATTCTTAAACTGTTTCTTCCATGCAATCAAGTATAATACTTTAACACACAATATAACAGTTACATAGTCTGACAAAAGTGATTTTAGACAGGTTTTAAGTTTTAGACGATACATTTTGCTTTATATGTTAAGATTCAAAATATCACTTTTTGTCACATCCTGTCACTGTTACATTTGGAACGAAATGTTCAAACAATTATTTTGATAATACTATAAATATTGTCTTTTTTAAGTATAAATGTATAGTGTAATTTTCCTATTAAATTATAGAGCTAAATTATCTGTTTAGTCTAATTATTGACAAACTGATATTTATGTGATACATACAGTATTTAGTTCAAGAATATTGCATAAATTATGTACCTTAAACGATATAGAGGATGAATATCATTTTATTCTGTTATGTCCTTTCTATACCGATTTAAGGAAAGCGTACATTCCAAAATACTATTTTAATAAACCAAGTGTTTTAAATTGATCAATCTTCTGAATACAAATAAGAAACCATTGTTAATAAAACAAGCACTTTACTGCCAAAAAGGATTAAAGATAAGAACAACTGCTTTTAATGTTTGAGGAATTTAATAATTTGTTAATACTGTTTATCCTATTCATGCTAACAATGGTCACTCTCAAGGTCAACTCAATTGACTATATATATATATGTGTGTGTGTGTATGTGTACGTGTGTATGTTTAGTGTATTTCACGCATGCATTGATTAATTGTATTTTGTATAATGATGAGCTGTATATGCTAAAGTCGAAATAGAATGTATGTTCTGTTCTGTTCTTTTCATAAACTCGTCAAACTTCTGTTTGACTCGAAAGCTCAGCCTCCACTCAAAATCATCCAATAGTAAGAACTCTGTAAAAGTATGTTTTCTTTAAAAATGTATTGTTCATACATACTTTGTTTAAGTATCATTTATCGGTTGAATACAAAATATCATTTTTATGCCATCGAGAACTAACAGGTGATCAATTAACATAACCACTCTTTTCTGGTGTCCTGGGGTGATACTCACCAACCATTTTTCAGAATATTCTTAGACTTGAACTCAAGAATGAATTTTTAAAAAACAAACTTAGAGACCAGTGTTTGAGACCAAAGTTTGCAAGCCTGTAGGGACACACCTAATATATAGTCAAATAAACTCTCACAATTGTTCTACTTGTCATGGAAACCCAGATATCTAAGGTTGAAAGTTGGATTTTCGAGCTTAAGTCTTAGACTATTCTCAAGAATGGTTGGTGAATACTACCCCTGGAAAGTTAACCAGTACTCGGATACACCTATCTCCACAAGTAACTGTCTCCGTATCAATCAGCGGTGATAGACGAATGACAATGAGACGCAAAACCGTATAAAATACATCACGAGGACTGAGACCGGGCGGTTATTCGAACTCACAACCAATGGATTGATAGCCAGACGTGCTACCGACTGATGAACCGAAGTATCACTGAAACTTTGATTATGTTCTGCGAAGAAAATGTAATTACTTGTAAAATTGTTTTAAATGTAAATAATATTTATATATTATGTAAATATAAATTGAAGTTTTGAAACTTGGAGTGGTCTGCTGACTACAGTTCAAAGTTGAAACTCACAATGAGAAGCAGCGGTGTGACGACGTACCAGGCGACCTTAAATACAATGGGTATCCCGTGTCCAGTCATCTCCTTCATATTCGCCTCAACGTTACGGATACCTTCAGTAGGGATAGAATAAATATTGTAATTATTTGTTTCAAACCTGTTTATTTTACATCGATTGTAAACCTAATAAGTTTCGTCATTAACACGATTCTCGATGGATGCCTTCCATAAGTAAAACCGGCATAAAGTATAAAATATGTGGAACGCGGGGTTCAGTGGTAGAGCACCGAACCCATGATAGGAGGGTCTTGGGTTTCCTCACAGCTTATTATTAGTTCTGCTCGGGAAATCTTCGAGCGTGATTAGCCTAAGTTGTAAGAACTTGTTTCACAATCGATGTAAAATAAATAAGTTTAAAACAAAAAACATTTCAAATGATCGATGAATCGAATCTTACTGACGTGCGCACATTATATCACATTGTATATACACGAGTGTATAGTCACATTATTACAGTTATTATCAAGTATTATTATGTGGAACTGAATAATTACATATTATTATCGAATATTGACTATCACTTTGACAAAACAAAACAGATAAAAATAAATGATTTGTGACAGTTTGTGTCCTATACGACCTTGACAAATGTTATGTCGTTCAATCATTTACAAGCGGCGTGCACTTTTACAAAATAAGGATGCTTGCATACTAGGATTATCTTATTTCATATTTGAATCGTGTAGATATATACATATTTACAACAACAGATTATACGAAAATATAACAAACATTGCCGTGCGCCACTGTAAGTCATATTGTCATATTGGATATGTGTACGCTTGAGCACTTAGTTGTAGAGACGGGAGTGATATCGGGACCTGACCACTAGGTTATACAACCAAATAAAGACATATATTAAAACATCACCAGTTGCTTGGCCTCAAATTTAAAAGTAATATTGCAAATATGTTGTAGAAAGTTAAAGACATTTACACTTATTTTTGTTATAATTAGTATATTAATGGTTTAGTTTCAATCATGTAATCTAGAGTAGAGCATTGAACACAGTTTTATAATGTCGGTCCCTGTTTGTTTATTCAAAATGTTTTGTTGCATACCTTACATGAATAGTAACTACACAATGTTGATTATGTAATTAAAATATAAATCGTTATATTACTTATAACGGGCATTTGTTCATTGAATTACTTTTTATACACATATGACATATTACTGTCGACATTTCATGTGTTATGTTAATTGATGCGATTTTACAAGTGTTCTCTATTAAGCGTATCTGGTATAACCTGAGTTTTTTTATATGTTGTAATTAATGGTTTTGTAGTGTAATTCTAATCTATGGATTTATGTTTTTGTAAAGTATATGTGAAAAAATAAAACATCCACTCACAATATATGAAAACGCAACACAGAAAGAAATATGAAAAGGCAACACAGGGTTTAAAAGGTTCTTCCTTGGTAACGATAAAAGTGACACCAATGCAGGAGGTACCAAGTTATTCAGTAAAATCTCAAATAAACAATCAATAACATCAAAATACACATGTTCTGTAGGAGTATGGATAATATACACTCGTGCTTAATATGTTCCGTTTTCATATCTCTTCCTTTGTTTTTACACGACATGTCACAAACGACACATGCGATAGGACAAAAACGACATAACTAAACGACAAGACATGTACCAGTTTCTACGCCGACAGAAACAAACAAAAAACACGAATATATACAGAACAGAACTGTTCTGTTTATATATCACGTAATGTTTAGCAATAAAAAAAACATGCTATAATTTAGCCTATAATTTTAGGCCGTTTGCAAGGTTTCGACGAGACACAAACTATAACAATGAGTGAAGTAACAAACAAACATGTAAATGACTTTAGAATTAATCTTTTAATTAATCAAATTTAGATTTGTAATTATCAAACTTAATTGAAATATATTTAATTATAAAAATATAAATATGTGTACGTAAATTATTGTAATAATCAATATCTCTTAGCAAGAGGTTCTTATAGAAATGTTCTGGGGATCGAACCCACAACCCTCCTTTGAGCCCGAGTCTGATTATCTACGACTTGAACACGCGCTCAGCGTGATTCATACAGAACTGTTTACGCTGGGTACAACATAATGACTCTTGCGAGAGACCGCACCAGCGAACCTCCAATTATGGATCCGATTTTTCACCATTTAACCGCGGATTCCACATGATTGATATAAAATTATAAATATTATAGATATAGCAAGTGTTATGTTTAGGGAACATTAGTCAGGTCTTAGTAAAAACGTAAAATAAACGTATTCTACCGTAAACATAGGTCATTACGATGACCTCCAGCAGGGCGAAGATCGTGACCGAGAACGTGACCGAGTACCAGTCCACCAGAGTCAGCAGGAACATGCCGCCCTGAAAATACGTGCACGTGAAAATGGACTTAAACTGGACGTGGTTCAGTTGTATTGTAAAATATTGTAACTTATATAAAACAATGTAAACAATGAAGACGGGAGGTTAAGCCCAACTCAATCTAGAGAACTTATGTGAGAGAAAGCTAGTCCATCATCTGCGGAAAAACTTTGGTTCTATTCAGATTCATTCTAAGATTTACCATTCCTCAAATTGGTTGACATTAAACATAATCTGCAATGGTTTGAAAATAAATGCGTTAAACGTCTCCCTCCTTATATCCAATACATTCTCAGATTCTACCGAAGACGCTACTGGTATCGAGTATTTTAAAATAGTAAAACGCCAAGTTTTTGCAGTAAAATCATTATGTATGCACCCGTAAATTGTAACCTCTGCCCTCCCCATTCTCTGCATGGCCCATGTAAAGTCCTTGGGTGGTAGAGACCCTTTGCCCTGCTAAAACCCTAACTCCCCACCCCATCACCCACCCCTGGAGACCAATATATTTACTCTGTAAGGTTTGTTCAGATCCATTCAAATATGAGAGTATTATCGCATACGCAAGATCAAATAAAACCAAAGAAAATTCAAGGTCAACAATCATATGATCAGGCCAGTTCAAGGCAGAAAGCACCGCTATAACCACGGCTACATTTTTGTGCCATGTTCGGGAGCGTCCGTGCGTATGGTAAGAGCATAAATGACTGATGAATAGAGAATTACGTTATGTTTATTCTTCATTAGTCTATCCCAGAACCTGATATCTCTCTAATCATGTCTACCAATGAAAAAATGCCGGCAGATATATGCCTGTCCCACAATTCATAGCAACTGAACGCTTACTAAACAGTGACGTCATCAAAACTTTCAATTGAAATAACTGGCCAATCAACGTGCTCAAATGAGACCTTTCCAATATTGCTTCGGGAGAGCTGGGTCCGTTCCACAGACCATTTAATGATCAATTATAAAGGCGTAAGAACGTTTCAATTATTGGGGGCCAACCTGAGGAAAGACTCAGAGTGTATGAGGATGTATGAGAAAGTATATGTTAGCACCACCAACCTGAACATTGAGGGGCCCAGCCTCCCTGGCACCCGGCTCCTGCGCCTATGAATGATGAATAGCTCCATCAATGTAGAAGTTAGAAATATAAAACTTAAAACATTGTTTATGAGGGAAAGCCAAAATGTAACGAACCCAACAAGCTTCGTCCTTTCTGATGTTGGTATATTCATGGTGTATATGTAACGGATAATAGCAATATACGAGTAACTCTTTTTACTGCATCGGTGAGCCCTTTATTAATATATAAGGGTAACCCGGTGTATTATAGAAATTAGTGTGATATTTAATCTTACCTGTGTTACCATGGGAATGGCTAGCAAGAAGGCACAAATGATAACTATCAGAGTCATGATACTCGTCTTGCCCTTTAGTTTCTTAAACTCGTCCGTCAACGCCGTAACGACGATCTCATAGTTTGGAAACTGAATAAAGAAAAAAAAACAATTAAGTTTAATCGTTCTTATAATTCAATCAGATTAAATTTCCATTTCATTTGTTTAGATTAAATACATTGTCCTTTCCTTTTGTTAACATATGCAATATATCTAAAAAAAAAAAAGAAAATGGAACGATATATCGATTTTTTTCGAAATCGTAGTAACTACGTACTTGAGAATCGATTCCGAGGAAAATGGCCATGAAAAAGAATAGTGCACACCATAGCTGTGGGGGCGGTAGATAGTTGGCAGCTTCCGGATAAGCAATAAAACCCAAACCAAGACCTGTAGAAATAAAATATTCAATAAAAAATGTTTTTATTATTATCTTGTCTTTGGTTTTGCGCCAGGTGTTGGTTGCATTTTAAGTGCTCTGTATAAATCAAATTTTAATGTGAAAAATTACTGAATGTAGAAACTGGATTTTTGGCATGAACAATATTTGTATTTGTAATACGGGCTACCAGAAGAAAACGAATCACAGAAAATACAGTTATTTCACAGCAAAGGCAAATATATATATTGATCATATATATGTATACTGTACTTTAGTTAAAATAACGCTCTGAATAATTAGCGACACATTGAATATCAAGACTTGTGTAGAATAACTAAACATTCCTACATACGTCTGTTATAATAAACGCATCCAAATACATGTTGTTGAGGATGGGGAGTAAAACACTAATTCAAAATAATAAAACAATATATTATGAAGAAGGAGAAGAAATTTTTATTGGTTTAAACAATGCATAGTTTCTCATCAATATTTAATGCATTGCGATGGTACAACCAAACCTTGATTATTCAGAGCAATTGTCTGAGTCCCGATCCGCAAGGCCATATCAAGAAAATTGAAATAGTTAAGAGAAGCGTGGCCCGATATGTTACAAATAGGTACCACAACAAAAGTAGCATAAACAACATGCTTACTCACTTAGGCTGGGATACACTATAAGTCAGACGATAGAAACTACAGCTAACAATTCTATATAAAGTTATCAATGATTTGGTTGACATTCCAGTCTCGGTAAACCTCACCCTAGCATCAACCAGAACTAGAGCAGCTCTCTCATACAAATACCAACACTAGTCTCCATCTATTCTCCAAGTGCAGTTTCTTCCTGCGGACCATCCCTATTTGGAACAGACAACAAGACTCTATTTCTGAGGAATCCTTCAAGAGGAAGCTCTTCTCATCACAGATCTAAACATGCTTTTCGGCCCAGTTATGAAGTGACCCAACCAATAACGGGACATGGCTAAAACCCCTAGTGTCGCTACGGAAACCAGAATATGTTGTCTTTGTCGGTTGAAAAATAGCTGGCAAATCCTTTCTTTTATATCTCTAGCTTATATATAAATATACATCTTATTTGTATTATTTATCTATTTATTCTCTGATTATATTCCATCCTTTTTTCGAAGCTCACCGTTGAGTAATTATCACGTTTGATAGATCAACGTATCGGTGTTTGTGAAGGTGTCCACGTGACTGGCCACGTGATTGCTCCTTTATCAAACACATTATCCAATGGCAAATGTAATTATGTTTCTAGTATATTCTTGAATTGTGATTGTTTTGAACGGATCGATAGCAACAGGTTGTCTGGTAGTAAATGTTTTAAATACGATTGTAAAAGTGAATTCATTTAAAAATGTAACCGAATATAAATAAAATTTACCAGACTGGTTAAAGTTTTCTATGTCAATTCCAGTCCTGTAGGACACATGGCCCATAACCGAGAAAATCACAAATCCGCCAAAAAATCCAGTGAACAGATCCATCAGACAGACTAAAATGGCGTCTCTGAAAATGAAAATTATGTCGAGCTGTATTATAGAGAACTGATGTGTGAAACTTTTTTTCTCAGTGTTTTGTATCAATTATATTTTATTGGCTCAGACCGGAATCGTGAGTGACACTTTTTTTATTATATGGAATCTTAGCTGTGAGAAAATTCAGATCGGACAAAATTACCCACATAAAATTTTTCCTAATACGTGCAATTAAGTGCAGACATATACATGTATGTGAGCTAAGAGCATGTTGTTGATTAATCAGAGGTATTTCTGTCTCGTATTTCAGAACTACTTTCCGAGAACATGCAGTCATGAGTGTGGGTGTAATACGGCAGAAGGGTCAGCTGTGCCTTGAAAATTTTGACAGTGACCTCAGAAAGGTTTAATTTGTGGAAAAGTTAAACCTTAATGATACCATTTTAAGTGAATAATTCTGGAGACTTTCAATTACTCTACAAGGAAACAGGACCAGTGTATGGATCGGAATGTCAGGTGATTACACAGAGAAATTTGACTATTTACTATACGTTTTATAGAGGGATGTTGTGCAGGTGTCACACTTGAGTGTTCATTATCAAGTAGATTATGTATCATGCACGCTGATTGGTCCTTCCTTAGAGTGTATTTAGGGGGCTAATCAGCGCGCTTCATACATATTAAAGAGTTCAAACAGAAAATGGCAGACTGTGTCCAACAAAAAGGTTATTGAGTTGCAAATTGCTCTGATCACCTGTTCTAGATGACATTGATATAGAATTGTTAATTTGGTATCGACTTACCTAGAAACATGTCATACCAGTCTACAGTTCTTTCGGACCGTTCTTTTCTCTTGTAGTAACCCGTTAAAATGTGTCACTTTATTTACTACTAAACTTTTGAGCCCTTTAATGTGGGTTTTATTTTGTCACTTAAAATCTCCTCTAGCTCACCTGAGCATGCCTATTAAAACATTCGTTATAGGTGCTGCACGGCGCCGGATGTTTAAATGCAGTTGGGGTTATATGGACTGTTCCTTGAAGTAAGGGGCCTTGACTGAACTTATGTGTGTCACGTTTATTGTGAGTTTTTAATTTATTTATTATTATAGTTGTTATTATTATTATTATTAGTAGTAGTAGTTTTGTTATTAGTGTTATTAGTAGTAGTAGTAGTAGTAGTGTCATTATATCATCATCATCAGCAGCAACATCATCATCAGCAGCAGCAGAAGCAGAAGCATCATTATCTTTATCATTATCATTATCATCATCATTAAATTCAAACTCTTCACTGATAAAACTGGATATGCCATATATAACTTGCCATATGTTGAAAATGGCGTTAAATTCGAATTCAAACAGATGAAGCTTGAGTATTTTAATTTAGGCGCCTTAGGGTGAGGGTGCACGCATATATGGATATACACGTCAGTCGTGGTCAATGTGCGCCACTCTCTGACCACTAGTAAAATAAACTGTCTGTTAAATGATGTCACCTACTTCATGCAGTTGTTGCTGAATTTGTTGTAACTTGCGAACGTAATCATCCCTCCAAATCCTGGACCAACAGATACGAACACCTGCATGCATGCTTCGGCCCAAATCTGGAATGAAAAGTTATAGTTCAAATTTTAATGGTAATACGTCGGTTTATATAAACAACATAACATTTCATTAGATAAGGTACATCAAACAATTTTTCTTAATTATGTGTAGACAGCCGTCTAATTACAGAGCAACTTATATGACAGAACTATTCGTTAACTCTTGACTTTCCCGTAAATAATACGGAAAATAGTTTTAAGAGAGAGAGAGTTTCAAACTGTAATTATATTACAATTAAGCATTAGCAACTAAAACTAAAGAAATCGATACAAATGTGCACCTACCCTTGGTTCTTTCAGTTTTTCCAAGTCCGGAGTAAGGTAATATTTTATGCCTATGTCTGCTCCCGGTAGTATGGCACCACGGACCAGAAACACAGCCAGTATCACGAACGGACCCAGGACCGTAAAGTAAACAACCTGGTATAGTTGTAAGTACTATTAATTACGTAATTATCTAATTTACAACAGCAATTATACGTAAATATTTGTGCATTGAAAATCTTAATATTGTCATGAAAAATATAATTGCGTTAAACAGAGAGTTTAATAAATTATTGTTAGCACAAGCGGGTCCACAGCATCGTGAAACGTACTATCCGATTCTTAAAGGTTAGGCTGCATTCAGTTCGATCAAACGTTTGATAACTCCAGCTAACATATTTTCCTGGACACTGGCTCAACCTAATATTAGCAAGCAGTACGCGTTAGTTTTAGGGAACCAGGCATTAAACGTGTTTGCTGTTTAACGGTGCTGAACGCAGCCCAGGTAAGTATATTATAAATTATCTGAAAATCTGAAACTTGCAACTCGGCTTCCCAAATACCCAAAGAAAACAAATATATATGGCACTTTTTTCCTAAACTCAAATCACACTATTACTCCACCCAAACACATTAATAGCTGGCGTAGCTTGCTCATACGATATATATGCTGAATAGAATTCAAATAACTTACGGAACGATAGAATTTTCATTGGGAACCTTTTTTAGTAATTTAGTCACGGGGATTGTGTAAAAAATGATACCAAACCAATCAGTATGGACATTAACATACTAGAACAAAAATTAGATTTAGTTTTTAAAAAAACGTTCAGTTTTTTAGTCAAAATAGCGTTGATAATCTCATTTACAGCATGTCATAATCCATTCTATTTTGAAGTAGTCTGGTACCCTGACCCATTTAATGTATGAGTGTTAGTATTAATAATCTGAAACGCTTGCTTTTCTGAAAGGCAAACGTATTGACACTCTTGACGCTCGCCCAATAGGTTTTATCTATTTCATATGAGGGACATTCAATATATTCTGTCATTGGTCTTCGGATATTTAAGATTTTCACAGGAACAGGATTTTTTTCAGGCCAACCCTTCAAAGTATCCCCCCCCCCCCCCCCCCCCCCCCCATGCACAGATACACACTTTTGAAGTCTTGCTGTCCACAACCTAAATGCCGAAAAGTAGTATCCTCTTGGTGAACTGTTCATATACTGAAAAATTGCAGTCTAGTAGCATAGCGTTTAATTGCAAGCATTTATTTTAGCATGAGAAATAGGAAAAAGTCACAGGGGCTTACGTCAGGGGGATAAGGGTGATTTCAACCTGAATAACCTTTTTCTCGTTCTAAAAAAGATTGTACACATTTACTTTCGTGGGGCAGAAGCATTGTCATGAATAAGCTGTATGCCTTCCAAACCTTTTCTTGGGCGTTTATTTTAATCAACCTTTTTGACAGGTTTAAGTACTTTATCATTGGAAAACTTGCCTGTAATTGTTCTACTCTCTTTGCAAAGAATTTGTACAACAGGACGACTAGAATTGAAGAAAATGGCATATAAAACCTTCTTGGTGCTTGTTGCCCTCTTTGCTATGACCGGTCTAGCCTGATTTTTACCAAGTCAAAATAATAACCCAAGTTTCATCCCTAGTGAGCAAGTCAGAAGTTTCCCTAGGATGACAATTTTTAAGTGTTTTAGAAGTTTTTAAGCACAATTTAAACGCTTGACCTTTTGATCAGGTGTCATTAAGTGGATCCATCTAGCAAAAAGCTTCTTTAATTTAATGTATGATGCCTTCTGAAATACAAAGACTATAAGCTATCTGGGAAATAGTATACCGTCTATCTTCTACCCTGGCTCTAACACCACCAATTTTTACCTTTGTTGTTGCAACAGCCCTATCTTGGCGGTAATCTTCTTGCAGGCTATACTGACCCCTTAAATGTCTTAACCCAACGAAAACACGTTCGTAATTTTACGGTAAAACTATCATGTATACGACACAATTCAGAATAAATCTCTTTTTGCGATAATTGCAAAGAAACTCAGGCTTTAATGTAAGCCCCTATTTCTACTTTTCTTCATGTTTCATTATGTCATTGAAATATAGCCACTGTACACGAGTGTGTATAAATCAACCATAAATAACTTCGTCAATTGTAATCGAAATGAATTGAGAATTCAACGGTGTATTGAATAAACATCTCCAAACAAATGCACGAGTTTTTCATGTTCTTACGCAACAATGTTTCTGCGGTAGGCCATAAGTGACAAAATACTATCAAAGTATATAACAAAAATTGGTATCCGACCTAAGCAGAAAACTGACCGATCTCTCATTAATATTTATCAGGACTGCGTTCAGTTCGGTTAAAATTTGGCTTACGTAATGTTCCTGGACGCTGATTCCACCTCAAGTTAGCGCACACTACACAGCGTATTTAGGGAACCATGCAGCAAAAATATGTTTATTGTGTAACGGTGCTGAACGCAGTCCAGATAAATTGGCAGTTTGGGGAAAAAAGACAGCGATAATTGTCTATATAGACAGGCTATTCATTTCTTTGACGCTTGTAAAGTATTATAACTTTGTGCATGAGACAGTTCCACATGGTTAACTAATATTGCTGTTACGTCGCATGCGCACAGTACGTGTGCAGAATATAATGTTTGAATCAGAAATAAGATTTTATTGGCAGAGAAAAACACACCTTTTAGAAAAGCAAGCGTCGAGGGTGACCAAGACTATACCGCACTGTACAAAGCAGTTAGACACTTGCCCAGTGTCACCGGAATGCATATTTTGTGATCAAAGCGGGTTATAAAAGACACCAAATAACGTCATAAAAACAGAGTGTAACCGATGGGTACCATGCAGAAAATGAAAATATAAATGTATAGAGTGACCTTAGATACAAGCCAAAACTGCGAATGCTAACTCGCTTTCTGGCAAGTGTTGGAACGTTTGCTTACCTTTCCAGTGAGTTTGACGCCTTTGAATATACAAAAGAAACATAGAACCTCAATAGCTGCCAGGCAGCCAAGAAGAGACCAGTTCACATCGCCAAGTTCGTGCAGACCCGATGATAAATCAAGGACCTTGTATCTGGAAGAAAACGTGTAACATTTATGTACGCTCGTGCACCTTGATTGCCATTCAATTGCTGAAGTGTGTGTAACTGCTGTTTTATGTGTTATGTATGTGATCTCGGATATATTTGGTGTTTACATGTATAGTTAAAACAACAAAACTACGATGGCGAAATGCCAAAATAACATTTTGTGAAAGATTGAAACAACAATTGTGAAAGGTTGAAACCACGATGGTGGTAGGTTGAAACAACAGTAATGAGATCTTCACACAACGATGGTAATAAGTTGAAACAAGATGATGAAATGTTGAAACAACGATGATGAAAATTTGAAACAACGATGTTGAAATATCAAAACAACGATGGCGAAATACCGGCACAACTATTGTGATCGAAATAACAATTCTGAAAGATAGAAACAACATTGGTTAGAGGTTGAAACAACGACAGTGAGAGGTTGGAACAATGATGATTAGCGGTTGAAACAATGATGGTTAAAGTTGAAACAACGATGGTTAGAGGTTGAAACAATGATGGTGAGAGGTTGAAACAATGATGGTTAGAGGTTGAAACAATGATGGTGAGAGATTGAAACAACGACGGTTTGAGGTTGAAACAACGATGGTTGAAGGTTGAAACAACGATGGTAAGAGGTTGAAACAACGATGGTTAATGGTTGAAACAATGGTGGTTAAAGGTTGAAACAATGATGGTTTAAGGTTGACACAATAGAGGTTGACACAATGATTGTAAGAAGTTGACACAATGGTGGTTAGAGGTTGACAAAATGATGGTTAGAGGTTGACACAATGATGGTAAGAAGTTGACACAATGGTGGTTAGAGGTTGACAAAATGATGGTTAGAGGTTGACTGAAACAACGATGGTTAGAGGTTGACACAATTATGGTTAGAGGTTGAAACAATGATGGTTAAAAGTTGAAACAATGATGGTTAGAGGTTGGAACAACGATGGTTAGAGGTTGAAACAATGATGGTGAGAGGTTGAAACAATGATGGTTAGAGGTTGAAACAATGATGGTTAAAGGTTGAAACAATGATGGTGAGAGGTTGACTGAAACAACGATGGTTAGAGGTTGACACAATGATGGTTAAAGGTTGAAACAATGATGGTGAGAGGTTGAAACAATGATGGTGAGAGGTTGACACAATGATGGTGAGAGGTTGACACAATGATGATGAGAGGTTGAAACAATGATGGTTAGAGGTTGAAACAATGATGGTTAAAGGTTGAAACAATGATGGTGAGAGGTTGAAACAATGATGGTGAGAGGTTGACACAATGATGATGAGAGGTTGAAACAATGATGGTTAGATGTTGAAACAATGATGGTAAGAGGTTGACACAATGATGGTTAGAGGTTAAAACAACGATGGTTAGAGGTTGAAACAATGATGGTTAGAGGTTGACGCAATGATGGTTAGAGGTTGACACAATGATGGTTAGAGGTTGAAACAATGATGGTTAAAGGTTGACACAATGATGGTTAGAGGTTGAAACAACGATGCCATGGAGAATGAGCCATCATGGTTTCGTAACTGGGGCTATTGTTGCAAATGATATTAAACAACATACTTCTAGAAAGGAAATTGGTGTCCTTTACATTGAATTAAAAACAGATATTGACAACATTGGCAACTGGTTTACTAGATATAATATGGTATTAAACCATAAAAAACAGCATGACTCATATTAAGTGTATATCAAATTATCCCTAACACTCTCCCTCTTACCGCCTCATCCCAACTGCAATAAAACATATTTTTCTAAAATATCTCAACTGCTATGTGAATAGCAAATCTTCACACTCTGTCTATTCACCAGGGTGGATATCTTTCAGAGCTATATCCATTTATTCCATCTGTAGGACTTCTTGTATAAAAGGCAGTAACAACGAAGTACATATTTGACCCATATACTCTTTCTAGCAACAAAAGGTATAACTTACAGAGCATTTAAAAATATCTACTTTAAACCATTAACAGAGTATATAAACAATCATTCTTATCGAAAAATTATATGTTTGTAAACGGTTTTGGCGAAGATACATTTTAAAATTACGTATTTTCTCTAAAGGTGGCAGCACAAATATTTACAAAACTGAAATTCAAGAGTGACAGTGGTGTAGTAGACAGAATATTAGCAGCCAGGACATGGATTCGACCCCAGGCTCGGCCCGACTGCCTCTGGTGTTACTAGTGATTCCATACAGGAAACAGTCTCGATATCGATAGATAAAAAACGTTCAGTTTACTTCGCAAAGGAGTTAAAATAAATTAGTATAAATCAACTGGCATTTGTTTAGGTGAGCTAATAAAGTGGAACGCTATATTCACTTACTTCCAGAATTCTTCAGCAGCCGTGAGCTTTGGTAGTGATTCAATTTGCACTGGGGTCGTGCCATTTAATACCGTCTGCGTTGCTGATGTAAGCATGGTCGAAACGGTTGTTGGCATTAATGTCGTTAAATTGTCGAAAATTGATTCGTTGCTTGATGTGTCAGCAAGTTTTTCAACAATGCACGATTCCTTCACGTTCCAGTCGTTATCACAGGTTGACCAGGGCAGCGTAGGAAAGAACGAGTGGATGAAATAGTACAGCATCCAGCATATGATGACAGCATAATAAATGGAGAAGAGAAATGTCGCTATGATGGTTCCGTATCCGACTCCTAGTATATAATAAAATCATATAACATATGTATATATGTAACTTTAATGGGCGAGGTTGTGGTAGCTTTGTCGCCTGTTAAATGCTTTTAAACATACATGTTAAAGTGTGGGTTTTATAACGGGGATCCTGGTTTTATTCCGAAATACAGACCAAACAGAGACTACTTCCTATAATGCTTAACTACACGTAAATTTACCGAAATTGCAATTCATGGGTTGTGTTCAGTATGAACAAAATTTAAATGTTAACCGGTTTGCTTCAGGTGAAGCAGGTGATTTAACCTACATTGAACGATGGAATCGTCCGTTGACTAGGACACGTAGTTCAGCTCCCTTCGGTAACACGCAAAAGCGTTCCGAAATAATTTTTGATAACTAATATGTATATAGATTAAATGACTATGCACAGTTCAGTCAGGCAAAACACTTTTAAAGCATGAAGGAAATCTTTTTCGCACATATCTGGTGACCTGTAACAAAAACTGTCGAATGCAGTTGAGTTATTTCATTTTTATCGGTAAATATCAAACTCAGTTTCGGCTTCTGGTTTAATTTCCTTTCCTTCAATGAGTTCTGTTTGATCATACTGCGAGCGATGTAATACATGCGGTTGTTTTAAATGGGCCGAGAAGATATAGGAGCAAAAAAATAAAATTTAGATATAATAATTACACATGGAATTGATTTAAAGTATTAGATATTAAGTTCGAATCAGAAATATGAAGTGAGTTGTGTGTTTATTTGAACAACGAGCAATTTATCAGGTATTTAATGTTGTCAAGTGTTTCGATTGTACAGTGCGTTTATTTCAAAGTTATTGGGTAATTTCTCCCAAATCTGGGGTTATTGTAGATAAGTAACGCAGAAAGTAAAGAAAGTGATTAGCAAGAAGTGCATAGGGGAACATGGGAAATTGGATAAACTTTCACTGGACGCTATTTCCGAAATTAAAAATATACACGGCACAGACATAATATTATAAATATGCACACACGGCACAGACATAATATCATAAAATGTTTACGTTACAGACATAATATTATACACCCCAGTATGTATAAACTATAAAGACATCAGTGTCATTTCTATTTTGGAAAGGGCTCCAACGACCGGAAATACTAGCACTTAAAAGGCGTCTTAGTTAAAGCATTTCTCATCTTCGACAAAAAGTGTCAAACAAATTTCGAGGTCGTCAGTTTTTATCAGTGTGCTGAAAAAACCAAGAAAAAAACAAGTTGTATTGTAACTGGTGAAAGTGTTCGCATTCTTTCAAAAAAATAGACATGATCACTTGGTACAGCTGACGTTATGACACTTTTTCTTATAAAAAAGCGAAAACAATATTTATAAAGCCTTCATGAAACTAAAACTGTCGAAAATAGCTTCTTAACGCTTAAATAACGATTTCACTCTTAAACTGTGAGTGTATTGTTTGTGGTAACTCATATTCCATTATAACAATAAGACCTGTCGGTGTGTATAGAGGGGTTGGCTACAAGCATATTTTTGTACATGGATAGTGAGTTTGAATTTTTTTTCTCCAGTTGGCGGCATATGACTTTTATATGATGGTACGCCGTAAAACTCAAATTCATCCAAACTATTATTCTTACATTAAGTTATAAAGCCATGAAATACATCGTAGCTAATACCGAAGGATAACGGAATTTGCCGAATATATACGATTGTCACCAGTTTAGCTGTATACTGTCTATTTTAGCATTAGTATTGCCACTTACCTTTCAATAAAGGACAGACGCTCCAGACGGACACTGCACCGGACTGCGAGTATTGGCCCATGATCATCTCGAGGTATATTACAGGCATGGCACCCAGAACGTTGAATATCACGATAGGAATCAGAAACGCACCTAGGTAACATTGGGAAAAGTGATTTTCAGTATTCCAAGGAAAGGATGTTGATTATTGCTGGTTAAACGTAGAGTTTACTTCATGATGGACGCACTCTGAATTGTTATTATAAAACATTAAATATTTACTTTGGAAGTGCGGGAAAATTAAATGATACTGCATAGATCAAGGCGGAGACATATTGGATTGCAGCAGTCAATGAAAACATTTGTTTTAAATCCTACCCAGTATGCACATTCAGCCCATATATAAATGATTTTACCAAATATGTTTATGAAACATGTCGAACATGAACATTAGGTTATTGCAACTATTTTTTTTAAAGTTCAACACAAATATATATTCATTTATTTTACATATATATATATTGAACTATAATTTAAATTATTGCAAATATAGGTTAGTTTATGAGCATGAATGTATTATTATAGCATTAGAATTACTTTATAGAATATTGAAACAGCTGACATACAATTTTTGGTTTGGCTTTCTTTTAACATTCTAGTCGTTCAACTTATTTGCCGATCAAATAGAAAGATCGACAAGACAAACAGACGACAGAAAGAAAGACAAATAGAAAGACAAACACAAAGACAAACACACATTAGTTTAATCCTATTGTATTGCATTTATAACTGCAGTAATGGGGTTGGGCCACAAGTTCTCACAACATTAGTTACGGCCCTTCCGCTTAAATATTACAAACAATTGAAAAAACATGACGTGGCATAACACATGATAAAAGGTTAAAGTTAAAACAAAATGAAAAGAGAATAACCACAGCGTGTACAAAATTATCCATCAGCTAATACCAATTGAAATAAAAGAGAAAAAAATCAGGAATATCAATTCAATTTAGTTCTTATAAGGTTAAAAATAATAGAAGACTGGAAAAGGAAAAGGGATGCAATAGATGCAACAAACACACATGCAGACACATAAACAGACAGACAGACATATAGACACACATCCACACAGAGTGTCCTACAGACAAACACATTGGCAGGTTGAAATTCAGACATTATACCGACATTTAGACAGGCATAAAGAAACATAGAAAGACATACAGACATATATACACATATCCATAGAGAGAGTCCCACATACAGACACATTTGCAGGATGAAATTCAGGCAGTATACCGACATATAGACCGGCAGATAAACAGACACACATTCACACAGAGAGCCCCACAGACAGACACATTGGCAGACTGAAATTCAGGCAGTATACCGACATATAGACAGGCAGATATACAGACAAACATTCACACAGAGAGCCCCACAGACAGACACATTGGCAGACTAAAATTCAGGCAGTATACCGACATATAGACAGGCAGACATACAGCTCACATTCACACAGAGAGCCCCACAGACAGACACATTGGCAGACTGAAATCCAGGAAGTATACCGACATATAGACAGGCAGATATACAGACACACATTCACACAGAGAGCCCCACAGACAGACACATTGGCAGACTGAAATCCAGGAAGTATACCGACATATAGACAGGCAGATATACAGACACACATTCACACAAAGAGCCCCACAGACAGACACATTGGCAGACTGAAATCCAGGCAGTATACCGACATATAGACAGGCAGATATACAGCTCACATTCACACAGAGAGCCCCACAGACAGACACATTGGCAGACTGAAATTCAGGCACTATACCGACATATAGACAGGCAGATATACAGACAAACATCCACACAGAGAGCCCCACAGACAAACACATTTGCAGGATGAAATTCAGGCAGTATACCGACATATAGACAGGCAGATATACAGATACACATTCACACAGAGAGCCCCACAGACAGACACATTGACAGATTGAAATCCAGGCAGTATACCGACATATAGACAGGCAGATATACAGACAAACATTCACACAGGAGCCCCACAGACAGACACATTGGCATATTGAAATTCAGGCAGTATACTAACATATAGACAGGCATATATACAGCTCACATTCACACAGACAGCCCCACAGACATACACATTGGCAGATTGAAATCCAGGCAGTATACCGACATATAGACAGGCAGATATACAGACAAACATTCACACAGAGAGCCCCACAGACAGACACATTGGCAGATTGAAATTCAGGCAGTATACCGACATATAGACAGGCAGATATACAGCTCACATTCACACAGAGAGCCCCACAGACAGACACATTGGCAGATTGAAATCCAGGCAGTATACCGACATATAGACAGGCAGATATACAGCTCACATTCACACAGAGAGCCCCACAGACATACACATTGGCAGATTGAAATCCAGGCAGTATACCGACATATAGACAGGCAGATATACAGATACACATTCACACAGAGAGCCCCACAGACAGACACATTGACAGATTGAAATTCAGGCAGTATACCGACATATAGACCGGCAGATATACAGACACACATTCACACAAAGAGCCCCACAGACAGACACATTGGCAGACTGAAATTCAGGCACTATACCGACATATAGACAGGCAGATATACAGACACACATTCATACAGAGAGCCCCACAGACAGACACATTGGCAGACTGAAATTCAGGCACTATACCGACATATAGACAGGCAGATATACAGCTCACATTCACACAGAGAGCCCCACAGACAGACACATTGGCAGATTGAAATCCAGGCAGTATACCGACATATAGACAGGCAGATATACAGACACACATTCATACAGAGAGCCCCACAGACAGACACATTGGCAGATTGAAATTCAGGCAGTATACCGACATATAGACCGGCAGATATACAGACACACATTCACACAAAGAGCCCCACAGACAGACACATTGGCAGACTGAAATTCAGGCACTATACCGACATATAGACAGGCAGATATACAGCTCACATTCACACAGAGAGCCCCACAGACAGACACATTGGCAGACTGAAATTCAGGCACTATACCGACATATAGACAGGCAGATATACAGACACACATTCATATAGAGAGCCCCACAGACAGACACATTGGCAGATTGAAATCCAGGCAGTATACCGACATATAGACCGGCAGATATACAGACACACATTCACACAAAGAGCCCCACAGACAGACACATTGGCAGACTGAAATTCAGGCACTATACCGACATATAGACAGGCAGATATACAGCTCACATTCACACAGAGAGCCCCACAGACAGACACATTGGCAGATTGAAATTCAGGCACTATACCGACATATAGACAGGCAGATATACAGACAAACATCCACACAGAGAGCCCCACAGACAGACACATTGGCAGATTGAAATCCAGGCAGTATACCGACACATAGACAGGCAGATATACAGCTCACATTCACACAGAGAGCCCAACAGACAGGCACATTGGCAGATTGAAATCCAGGCAGTATACCGACATATAGACAGGCAGATATACAGATACACATTCACACAGAGAGCCCCACAGACAGACACATTGGCAGACTGAAATCCAGGCAGTATACCGACATATAGACAGGCAGATATACAGATACACATTCACACAGAGAGCCCCACAGACAGACACATTGGCAGACTGAAATCCAGGCAGTATACCGACATATAGACAGGCAGATATACAGACAAACATCCACACAGAGAGCCCCACAGACAGACACATTGGCAGATTGAAATCCAGGCAGTATACCGACACATAGACAGGTAGATATACAGCTCACATTCACACAGACAGTCCCACAGACAGACACATTGGCAGATTGAAATCCAGGCACTATACCGACATATAGACAGGCAGATATACAGATACACATTCACACAGAGAGCCCCACAGACAGACACATTGGCAGATTGAAATCCAGGCAGTATACCGACACATAGACAGGCAGATATACAGCTCACATTCACACAGACAGCCCCACAGACAGACACATTGGCAGATTGAAATCCAGGCACTATACCGACATATAGACAGGCAGATATACAGATACACATTCACACAGACAGCCCCACAGACAGACACATTGGCAGATTGAAATCCAGGCACTATACCGACATATAGACAGGCAGATATACAGATACACATCCACACAGAGAGCCCCACAGACAGACACATTGGCAGATTGAAATCCAGGCAGTATACCGACACATAGACAGGCAGATATACAGCTCACATTCACACAGACAGCCCCACAGACAGACACATTGGCAGATTGAAATCCAGGCACTATACCGACATATAGACAGGCAGATATACAGATACACATTCACACAGAGAGCCCCACAGACAGACACATTGGCAGATTGAAATCTAGGCAGTATACCGACACATAGACAGGCAGATATACAGCTCACATTCACACAGACAGCCCCACAGACAGACACATTGGCAGATTGAAATCCAGGCACTATACCGACATATAGACAGGCAGATATACAGATACACATTCACACAGAGAGCCCCACAGACAGGCACATTGGCAGATTGAAATCCAGGCAGTATACCGACATATAGACAGGCAGATATACAGATACACATTCACACAGAGAGCCCCACAGACAGACACATTGGCAGATTGAAATCCAGGCAGTATACCGACATATAGACAGGCAGATATACAGACACACATTCACACAGAGAGTCCCACAGACAGACACATTGGCAGATTGAAATCCAGGCAGTATACCGACATATAGACAGGCAGATATACAGACACACATTCACACAGAGAGCCCCACAGACAGACACATTGGCAGATTGAAATCCAGGCAGTATACCGACATATAGACAGGCAGATATACAGACACACATTCACACAGAGAGCCCCACAGACAGACACATTGGCAGATTGAAATCCAGGAAGTATACCGACATATAGACAGGCAGATATACAGACAAACATCCATACAGAGAGCCCCACAGACAGACACATTGGCAGATTGAAATCCAGGCAGTATACCGACATATAGACAGGCAGATATACAGACACACATTCACACAGAGAGCCCCACAGACAGACACATTGGCAGACTGAAATTCAGGCAGTATACCGACATATAGACAGGCAGATATACAGACAAACATCCACACAGAGAGCCCCACAGACAGACACATTGGCAGACTGAAATTCAGGCACTATACCGACACATAGACAGGCAGATATACAGACAAACATTCACACAGAGAGCCCCACAGACAGATACATTTGCAGATTGAAATTCAGGCAGTATACCGACATATAGACAGGCAGATATACAGACAAACATCCATACAGAGAGCCCCACAGACAGACACATTGGCAGATTGAAATCCAGGCAATATACCGACATATAGACAGGCAGATATACAGACACACATTCACACAGAGAGCCCCACAGACAGACACATTGGCAGACTGAAATTCAGGCACTATACCGACACATAGACAGGCAGATATACAGACAAACATCCACACAGAGAGCCCCACAGACAGACACATTGGCAGACTGAAATTCAGGCACTATACCGACACATAGACAGGCAGATATACAGACAAACATTCACACAGAGAGCCCCACAGACAGATACATTTGCAGATTGAAATTCAGGCAGTATACCGACATATAGACAGGCAGATATACAGCTCACATTCACACAGAGAGCCCCACAGACAGACACATTGGCGGATTGAAATCCAGGAAGTATACCGACATATAGACCGGCAGATATACAGACACACATTCACACAGAGAGCCCCACAGACAGACACATTGGCGGATTGAAATTCAGGCAGTATACCGACATGTAGACAGGCAGATATACAGACACACATTCACACAGAGAGCCCCACAGACAGACACATTGGCAGATTGAAATCCAGGCACTATACCGACATATAGACAGGCAGATATACAGACAAACATCCACACAGAGAGCCCCACAGACAGACACATTGGCACACTGAAATTCAGGCACTATACCGACACATAGACAGGCAGATATACAGACAAACATTCACACAGAGAGCCCCACAGACAGACACATTGGCAGATTGAAATTCAGACAGTATACCGACATATAGACAGGCAGATATACAGACAAACATTCACACAGAGAGCCCCACAGACAGACACATTGGCAGATTGAAATCCAGGCAGTATACCGACATATAGACAGGCAGATATACAGACACACATTCACACAGAGAGCCCCACAGACAGATACATTTGCAGATTGAAATTCAGACAGTATACCGACATATAGACAGGCAGATATACAGACAAACATTCACACAGAGAGCCCCACAGACAGACACATTGGCAGACTGAAATCCAGGCAGTATACCGACATATAGACAGGCAGATATACAGACACACATTCACACAGAGAGCCCCACAGACAGACACATTGGCAGATTGAAATCCAGGCAGTATACCGACATATAGACAGGCAGATATACAGACACACATTCACACAGAGAGCCCCACAGATAGACACATTGGCAGATTGAAATCCAGGCAGTATACCGACATATAGACCGGCAGATAAACAGACACACATTCACGCAGAGAGCCCCACAGACAGATACATTTGCAGATTGAAATTCAGGCAGTATACCGACATATAGACAGGCAGATATACAGACAAACATTCAAACAGAGAGCCCCACAGACAGACACATTGGCAGATTGAAATTCAGACAGTATACCGACATATAGACAGGCAGATATACAGACACACATTCACACAGAGAGCCCCACAGACAGACACATTGGCAGATTGAAATCCAGGCAGTATACCGACATATAGACAGGCAGATATACAGACACACATTCACACAGAGAGTCTCACAGACAGACACATTGGCAGATTGAAATCCAGGAAGTATACCGACATATAGACAGGCAGATATACAGACACACATTCACACAGAGAGCCCCACAGACAGACACATTGGCAGACTGAAATCCAGGCAGTATACCGACATATAGACAGGCTGATATACAGCTCACATTCACACACAGAGCCCCACAGACAGACACATTGGCAGATTGAAATCCAGGCAGTATACCGACATATAGACAGGCAGATATACAGACACACATTCACACAGAGAGTCCCACAGACAGACACATTGGCAGATTGAAATCCAGGAAGTATACCGACATATAGACAGGCAGATATACAGACACACATTCACACAGAGAGCCCCACAGACAGACACATTGGCAGACTAAAATCCAGGCAGTATACCGACATATAGACAGGCAGATATACAGATAAACATCCACACACAGAGCCCCACAGACAGACACATTGGCAGATTGAAATCCAGGCAGTATACCGACATATAGACAGGCAGATATACAGACACACATTCACACAGAGAGCCCCACAGACAGACACATTGGCAGACTGAAATTCAGGCACTATATCGACATATAGACAGGCAGATATATAGACACACATTCACACAGAGAGTCCCACAGACAGACACATTGGCAGATTGAAATTCAGGCAGTATACAGACATATAGACAGGCAGATATACAGCTCACATTCACATAGAGAGCCCCACAGACAGACACATTGGCAGATTGAAATCCAGGAAATATACCGACATATAGACAGGCAGATATACAGACACACATTCACACAGAGAGCCCCAAAGACAGACACATTGGCAGACTGAAATTCAGGCAGTATACCGACATATAGACAGGCAGATATATAGACACACATTCACACAGAGAGTCCCACAGACAGACACATTGGCAGATTGAAATTCAGGCACTATACCGACATATAGACAAGCAGATATATAGACACACATTCACACAGAGAGTCCCACAGACAGACGCATTGCATTGGCAGATTGAAATTCAGGCAGTATACCGACATATAGACAGGCAGATATATAAACACACATTCACACAGAGAGCCCCACAGACAGACACATTGGCAGACTGAAATCCAGGCAGTATACCGACATATAGACAGGCAGATATACAGACACACATTCACACAGAGAGCCCCACAGACAGACACATTGGCAGATTGAAATTCAGGCACTATACCGACATATAGACAGGCAGATATATAGACACACATTCACACAGAGAGCCCCACAGACAGACACATTGGCAGATTAAAATTCAGGCACTATATCGACATAGTTCATTAAATACGTTTTCATGGACAAAATACCATTGATATTCAATTGTTGCAAGATAGAATAACAATTGAAGAGTAGATAAAATAATAAGCTAACCTCCTCCATTTTTCATCACTAGGTATGGGAATCGCCATAGATCGCCAACGCCAACAGAATATCCAACAGACGTCAGGAAAAATTCAATTCTCCTTCCCCAACGTTGACGTGCCATTGTCGTCTGCTATGGTTCGGTTTTAAATTTTCAAATTGATATCTGAAACCTATCCATATATTGTAGCATAATATTCATATATGTATATAAAATAACTATTATACAGGCAATTGTCATTTTTTATAAATTGTCATAATTTCTGCAATTACATATCTGTATCTATGTAAACAATTAGCATACACTAGTATGCGTTGAAGCGTTCAGATTATGTGGAGCGCGTGGTCTAGTGGTAGAGCACCGAACCCATGATCGGAGGGTCATGGGATTTCCTTGGGTAAGACACGTTTTCCACACATTCAGGCAGTATACCGACATATAGACAGGCAGACAGAAACATAGAAAGACAGACAGACATATAGACAATCTACCGAGGAAGAGTTCGAGCGTGATTTGTCTCAGTTGTAAGAACTTGCTTCACAATCGAAGTAAAATAAATAAGATTAAAACAAGCGTTCAGAAAAGAAATCTCAACTCGAGTACGTATTTAAGCTTAAATTTTTTAAGATAAAATATTCTTAAGGCAAAGCATAATTACATATCAATGTTATAACTGAGACATTGAAACTGTAAATAAAAATTGATTTATTTAAGCCTGAGATGTGTTTCGGATAAGGGGCCAGATGTCGTTAGCATGTTTGAAAGGGGCATAACTCATGCAACTGGTCAAAAGGCATCATGCATGACAGAAAGTGTGGCGATGTATTAATTTATCAGGTTTTATCAGTGTGATAAAAATACAGGGAAATAAAATGTGTATTTAGTTAATAGTCTGTAATAACTAATATTTGTTAAATCTGTACTATCTACTATTTTTGAATCTATACTAACGACTACTTTTAAACATAGCGTGACGCCAGTAGAAATAGCTATTATTTTGTCTGTATTTGTCATTTCCGATAGCCTCAGCATAATCTGTATGTGAACTGTGTTTGCCGGTTTTCCTTACCAAAGATATTGTTATCCTAATATAAAAAATACAAGGACAAGAAATTTGAAAGAGACATCCATGAATAGTTGCCCCCCAAGTGTATATGGTTAAAATCATTCCATTAGTACGATAAGATAGAGATTCAAAGGCAAACACGAGAAATTACGAGAGATATCTTCCTTAATAGCACAAACAAAAAAATGTGTTACTAAATTTATTTATTTTACTTCGAAACAAATCATTACTATGGTAGTGTGTAGTTAAACACTGAGTGGTTAACTTTTACAAGATATGTGTATTTTTATTTTTAGCTGTGTTGTGTAAGTATTGAATACTGGAAATAATGTATTAATCATGCTGATTGGTCAGTTACAATGGTCTTCCGTTATATACAATTTCATTGGTCCAAAAAAGTATAAATATTATAATTTAAATAGTATTTAGGCAGTCAATAGTGAAATGTTGAAGTGAATATGTAGTAAAATAAATAAGTGATGAATACGGAATTTGAAATTCGTGGTGAGTGCAACTTACATTTTTAATTTACATTGCCGTAGAGATGACAAATTTGAAGTACATATCAAATTGTTCCTATGTTATTATTCATTGTTGCATGTAGGTGAAACAGAACTGAATTTGTGTTATAAATTAGTTTTTAAAATACACTTGCATTGGAATCATAAAGTTTGAATATTGTTTTACCATAATGTACTCTACAACTATTAATTGTTGAACACGTTTCATATGATATATGTAAATGTGAGTTTTAAAATGTATGTGTGTCAGTATGTATATCTGTGTAAATAACTATGTAATTATTATTGATGTGATAAAACACATATAGGACAGAAATATGTGTGTTCATGCGTCCGCGTATGTAAAATTAAGACATTTATGAGTGAATATTTATATATTCTTTTGTTGTATTTCCATATAGAATTTCTATGGAAAATGTAGATTTGCTTTATATATGTACACGTATACAAATATGACAATTGTTTCTTTTTTTATGATATATAGAACAAAGATTGAGTGTTTGTGAAATAGTTCAAAACAGTAGTTCACCATCATAGTACCATATACTTGTAATTGACATGACATTGTATTTTTTATTGCAATGTTTATCTTATTTATTGTACCACACATTATTGCTCTTAACTATAATGACGATTAAATATAATAAAATGTTAAATTGTGTAAAGAAATATAAGCAAAACAGACACTCAGTTTGAAATCAGTGTAATTTATTAAATCATAAGAAAATGCAAGCTTTTGTTAAAATTATTGCAATGTTTATCATAATGTATTTATTTCAAATGTGTGTTGTATATGTGATATAAGTGATAAATAGTAACTCAGTATTTATGTAATGATATATGCATTGTCAGTGATGACAGAATGTGATGAATAAAAATATATAATGAAGAAAAAGTGTAATAGGTTTTAATGAAACAACAGTGGAGTCGAAACATCCTGGTTACATTACAACTTCGACGTGACGTCTTCCTGGGTAAAACCAGTACTTATCATATGCAAAAAAGTGTCTTGCTCAAAGACACCACATATGGCCGTTGTGGAGGGTCAAACCCACGATCCTCCGACCACTGGACCACGCGCTACGCCAATATGCCGTACATAGTAAAAACTTATTAACAGAAATTACCTCAAATTATGTTCAAGTGTTTGTAAATCAATAGAACAGACAACCACTCACGCACGGACTTACGCATAGACACAATTAACACATGTCGGTAGCTATTGAAGACAGGAAGGCGTTTTGTGGAAATTAATTCTGACGATTTTGATCAGGAGTTTGTTTTTTCTACATAACCACTTATAGTTCGATAAATCGCTATACTTCCAGCATTGAACAGAATAAATATTTGTAAAACGTGTATAAAACATTTTCCCTGAGATAAAGGATGAACTGAAAAGAGACACTTTTATTTTAATTATAAGACTTTGTAGTTTAACATGCAGATACAATAACTAACATAAATATCAACTCTATACTTTAACATATTTTGAACCAAAGATTCAACGTTTCAGATTACAGGAAGAGATATTCTTGTTATGGTTACATACTTTGCCTGAAATGTACCATATATGTAAATTAGCTATTGCATTGAACGACATGGTTACATCGCCCAAGGCTGTTCTTTACATATATTTTTGTGTGTGTGTGCATATATTCATCAAAACGGACCAAAATAGTTTTAAAACGATATCTCCATCGTGTATATCATGTATACTGAAGTGTTTCTATACTTCAATAAAATTAAATACAAACTTGTTGATCCGGTAGTCGTTTCTCCCTCGTTCAAACATTTTATTTTTTTTATTTTTAATGGGGATTTAACACCACTTTCAAGTCATAAGAGATTATATATGGCAGATGCATTTTTTATTGGTGGGGACTATCTCAGCATGAATTTGAGTAGTATCACCGTTCTTCACAAGTAACTGACAAAATGCCTCACATAAAGTGATTGGACCTAGGTGAACTCAAACCCACAGGTCAGTGGTGTGGGTGCAGCGCCTTGGAACTTAACCATATTTCAGGTTGGAGGAGGTAGGGCTCAATGTAGTGCGACATATTGCACGTCTCTAGGGAGCCTTTTAAAGATTTTTATTTTGCGTCTCCCGAGACAGCAGATCAGATATCAAAATAATAAAAAAGCTGTCCATTCACGCCTTATTTAATCATGTTAGGCTCAATGCACAGAGATACGCAATTGAAACACGTTTGGTATCATTAACTGAATATTGTCTCATTTGATACAATTTATAAACAGATCTAAATTTTTTTAGTGTATGCGATCTATGTGTCCAGTAACCATGTGGTATTTTGCGTATGCCAATGACTTCCAGTCAGATTTAATACACTGCCCAGTGCCCACGCTTGCGCTGGTCCTTTCCGGGTATACATTGTATTAATGTTATTAGCATGTATAAATATATAGATAAGTATGTGTAGTATTACTTTCAATAAAATGCACTCAAGCAAATATGAACATGACAAATGAGATAGTGGTTCATATAGTACTAACATAATAAGGGCGACGCTCTTGCATAACATTGAAACGTCTGGGTCATATTAAAAACTATGATTTCGCTGACAACATATTACCTTTAGATACACAATTTTATGCACACAACGAGTGCATAAAACGAATGGATACAACGAGTTGCGTAGCTTGGTTAAAAACGACATGTAGGGGTCGGGGGTATGCTCCTCCGAAAAAGAAATTTAGCTAGAACGTTGCAGGTGGTTTTTTTTTACGAATATTTCTTATTTTTTTAGGGGCCTGGTTATCCGTAATATTAACCTTGAATTCACTGTTTTACAACCGAAATAAATGTAATGTTTTAAGGTTTGTTCTCTTCAATAGAGGTAAAAATGAAGCAGCATAGGTGTCAGATTTTATTGCATTTTTTTGGCAGTTTTATTTTTTCGATTTCTCATAAAAAAAAAAGTGTAGGCACGTGCCCGCAGTGCCTATAGGAAGCTACGCCACTGAGTGATACAATTAATGGATACAACGAGTGAATACATCTTACCGACATTTTATTGGCATTTTAACATATATTGTTTTATACTGTTTATATTTTCAATGTGTGATATACACGATTTAAATAATTTGAATATAATAAAGTATTTAATTAGCTGTTATTAATTATTATGTTATCTTAGTAAATATTTTTGTAAATAAACGAAATTCAATGCAATATTTTGTATTTACTAGTATTTACCCTCGCGCTTTGAACAAGTTATTTTGGCGAGAAAGAGATGCTAATTATTAAAAATACATTGATGAAAAGTGTAAGTGTGTCGAGTTGATACAGAAAGAGACGCCCCCATATATAAATGAGAGAGAGAGCGAGAGAAAGAGAGAAAGATAGAGAGAGAACTGGAACGTATATTCATTTTGGAAATGTGCATGCTGTTTGAGGGAAACCCTTGATAAATGTCGGGAATCGAAAACATCCTCCCAGAAGGTCAAACTGTATTAAATACATTGGCCACCACGTTAGCCCTAAGTGTGTCTGTATCCGCCATAACCGATAGCCTCAGCAAAGACTACCTGCCTAATTTGTTTGCCAGGCTACTTATAATGACCACTTAATTTCTCTCTAAAAGGAAACATGGGCCAGAGATTTTAAAGAAACTCCCTTGAATAATTACCCTCCAATTCTAAATGGTTTAATCATTCCGGTTAAGTAAGACATTTTTACTTAACCCCCCCCCCCCCCCCCCCCCCCCCCCCCCCCCCCACCCACCCACAAACAAAAAACAAAACACACACACCTAAAATATCCCGAAAATACTCTACAAAGTAAGTATAAACTTGCCTTTTTTCTTGTTTTTTATCACGGACATATCTTAGAAGCCTTTCAAGAGTATAAACGAGTGTTTTGTAGTTACCAAGTGCGATTGTCCTCTGCCATCGCGATTGTCGGTAATACGGTGTACAGATGACTTGACGCGGAATGTCAATCAAAGGTGTCGATAATCCAATTAGCGATCGATATTGGATCCATCTCAGAAATTTTCCTTAGACAAGCTTGCGATATCTAAGCAAAATCATATTGTATTTACTTGAATAAGCATTAGCACGTGTCCAGTTGGCGGAACATTAGTTGTTCTCGTCTCAGGCCGTTTATATAAACAATGCGTATCTAAATGATTAAAACTATATGTGAAAATAATGACTAAATATTGTAAACACTTTTTTCCAAATGTTATTAAACCTTGGTAAACGGACCGCCGTTTCGCAAATACCATTAAGTCGAAACGCTTGGTTAAATAAAAGTATTTTCTCAATATCAGTTTTTACGAGATCAAGTTTTTACCAAATAAATCCGACAGTAACTACAACATTTAGTTGTTCTGTTTTGTTAGAGATTCACTAAATAGATACTAACAAATACTAAGTTTATAGTTTGACAGGGTAAAAAGTAGTTCGTTATTTGTTTGTTTTTGGCAAGTCCTAACGCTAACCTTGAATGAAGAGTTACATAAGTACAATACCACAAGACGAAAAGCGAACAACTAATTTTTATCTATTTTCTAAACAATCAGATAGCTCAATCGGTAGCACTGCTTACTGTCGATCCATGAGTCATTAGTTTGAATTCCTCCCCGCCCGAAGTCTCTGTAACGATTGGCTATCGCTTTGTTTTAAGGTCATGAGTATTCACTTCTGAATAGTTGGAGAAGTAGGCAGTGACTTGCAGAGATAATGTGTGTTTAGTTCCGGTTAATCGGTCATGTCAGAGATAGGGGGTGTTTATTTACTAAGTCTAAAAGGTTTGAGAATTCTTTCTAGAGGCAAAGTTTATGTTGGGTCCGAATATCTATTTCTTACTAACGGCTGTTG
Source organism: Panopea generosa (assembly GCA_029582155.1). Classification (NCBI taxonomy): domain Eukaryota; kingdom Metazoa; phylum Mollusca; class Bivalvia; order Adapedonta; family Hiatellidae; genus Panopea; species Panopea generosa. Next base: position 54,050,522 of record CM055900.1, on the reverse strand, counting down.
GAGCGTTTTGTAATAAATCCAAGTTGGTCGCCAAAAAATAAATAAATAATCTGATAGAAAACACTGCAAAGTGTTAAAATTTCGATTTATTGTGTTGTAGTGAGTTATATGACATGCTTAAAGGAAAAAAATAAAACGAGTAGCATGGTGGTTGATTCAAGTACAGCAAGTCTAAATAAAGAACAAAATAGCCGCCAAAATATGAAAAATGACACTTTTCCTACAATAAACACATTTTGTTGAATGATTTGGCCTTATTTTTATATATAAATTCTTGTTTTTACAGGTAAAATGTTGGTGAGTCTAAATTCCTTCCTTATTAATGGCTGTTGGGGCGTTAATTCGCAAATCCAAGATCGCTACCAAAATAGCCGCCAAATATTGAAATTCATGTTATAATGAATAATCTGATAGAAAACACTGCAAAGTGTTAAAATTTCGATTTATTGTGTTGTAGTGAGTTATATGACATGCTAAAGGTAAAAAAATAAAACGAGTAGCATGGTGGTTGATTCAAGTACAGCAAGTCTAAATAAAGAACAAAATAGCCGCCAAAATATGAAAAATGACACTTTTCCTACAATAAACACATTTTGTTGAATGATTTGGCCTTATTTTTATATATAAATTCTTGTTTCTACAGGTAAAATGTTGGTGAGTCTAAAATTCCTTCCTTATTAATGGCTGTTGGGGCGTTTATTCGCAAATCCAAGATCGCTACCAAAATAGCCGTCAAATATTGAAATTTTTGTAATAATATATAATCTGATAGAAAACACTGCACAGTTTTAAATTTAGATTTATTGTGTTTTGTAAGTTGACATGTTTTAAGGTAAAAAAAGTAATAAGATGATTGATTCACGTACGACAAGTCTAAATATGTGACAAAATGGCCGCCGAATAAGAGAAATGACTGTTTTTCTGCAAAGTTTATCTCTAGAAAAGGCCCAAAACTTAACACTTACATATAATTATCAAAAAATGATCATTATGCAAAAAGTACTTACTGTGCTGTATCACTGAATAAAACGAACATGAGAAATAACTTAACTTATGTTTATTACACGTCCTTTAACGAGATGTAACCTGTCATTACTTTTCGGCAGGGACCGTGAAATGAAGATGTATATCATACATTGTCACCCCGTCCAACGTATTCGCTACATATACGGCTACTACGCCGCATACTCGGTGATTAGTACGCATGGTACCAGTCATTTCCTGTTGATTGTAAACACGCGTGTGAACAATGGGATAAGAAACACGCTTATTGTAACGTCTTTAAAGTGGCCTCACCTATATCGCTGATGTTTTTTTTTTATATATTAGCAGTAAAACAGCACATTTATATCAAATATCATAAATTATGGATATTCTGTTTAATAACTTATAAATATTGTATTTTGTCTCTATAGTATAAAATTCTTCAATTTTATTGACCAAATACTAAATCGACTCCCGCCATAAATTTTATTGGCAAATTCCGTCATACTTCGGTATTAGGATAATCGGAGAGGTGGTCCGAATGAGTCGGCTGTGTTAGTAGGCATCTGCGTTGTGTGCGTGAGAGATACCCTAAGTGCCCGTTAACAAGCGTGCCCGTGCATACCGTACAAGTGTACGGACATAAACATGACTGTACCCTACTCCCGAATGATAATGTCGAACTTGTTGGCGTTTGTGTCCTTGTGCCAAAATAGACACATGAGAGATATGCACATTTGAAAATAGTTCTGAGTTTGCAAAACTCGTGAAGGCTGCTCGTTTTACTACTACATGGGATAGCAACACACAAAACGTGTTATGATAAGAAATAGATTTTCACGCTTTCGCGACAAACTTACATATAAAGTATTGTCGTTCCATAACCCACATGAGTTCAACAATTGCGGAGCGGTATGAACTTTCTGCACTTCGCGTGATTGTGATAACAGTAGGCTGTATTATATAGTTTATTTTTTTCCGATGGTACAGGAGAGCACAAACACACACATTTATTAAATATGACAGCTCATTATACAATTTCACAACACTTCTAGTGATAAACATGTACAATATTACCAATAGGACATACGTATGGGCGTTCCAATGAACTGCTGCTTTCTTTCAAATATTTGATGTAATTTTATTCCCTACGTCCAAGAAGTAGTTGTTTTCACAGATAAGGCGAGGCTATTAAGTATTAACCAGGAACGCTGATTAAGCGCACTGACAGCTTTTATATAACGGGGGTGTTGTTGAAAATAGATCTAAACCTGCACAAAACATACCGATTGTCGACGGACACGTGTATATAATCGGCGCATATCAGCTGAAATAAAAGTTAGTGTGCATGGAGTGCATGCATCGGATTTCGGGTATTAAAAAGCTAGATGGTTAATTCACCAGAACAGTTAGATTCATGCGTACTGATCGATCGTCGATAATGCGGCGTAGTAACTGTATATGTAACGTATACGTTAGACAGGGTGTTTTTTTTGTGTGTGTTTGTTGTTGTATTTTTGTTGTTTTTTAATGCGGTTTAAACGCCATTTTCAACACATTTCAGGTTATATATGGCATACCCAGTTTTACTGGTGGAGGAAGACCTCAGACTGAATCAGACTGAGTAGAACCACCGTCCTTCAACAAGTTACTGGTAAACTTTCTCACATAAAGTTTTTTGATCGAGCGGGACTCGAACCTACGACCTTAGCCGTGAGAGCTAGGTGATCTTGAGACGGCTCCTTAGACCACTCGGTCACGGAGAACCCTATTTTTTTTTATAAGATGCATATTTGTTTTTAATCAAACGCTCATTTTATTGTATGGTGTTTAACGTCGCTGTCAACAATGTTTCAGTCATATATTGACGGTGTCTACTTGAGACAGTATTCTGAGCGCTGTCACACTGGAGTATCATGACGCAGACACATGGTATGATACACCACCCAGTCACATTATACTGACACCGGGTCGACCAGACCTACAACTGTCCTCTAAATGCTGAGTGTCAAGCGAGGAAGCTTCTGGTACCAATTTTTAAAGTCTTTGGTACGACCCGGCCGGGGATCGAACCAACGACCTTCCGCAATGCAAGGCGGACGCTCTACAACTAGACCACGCTGCGGTCTCCATTGCAATTAAATTGCTTATTAAATTCAATTTATTTCCTATAAGGTTAATGAATATTATATGAACATGGAGCACACATATTATTAAACAAAACCACGTGTATGTAATCAATCATGATATAATAGTTCTAATGCAGGGATACGAACGTGAACGTGTTGTACACGATAATGACATAGTATACATACCATCAGTTACAAAACGAGGGTACACATACGAAGCATAAATATGTTTTATTCATGAATGGTAATTACACAGATAGTTACCATCTTTATTTTTTATATACTGAACTGAACAACTAACCCGCCACCTGACATTCTGTGTACCTGATAGATGTAGGTATTTTCTTAAAAAGTACCAAAGCCATTTCCTTTAAATTTGGACTCCAATAATAATGAGCATTGAGGTTGTAATAATTGTCTATTAATGTTGTATTACTCGTTTTTTACTCAATATTTTGACGAAGATATGGGAAATACCAAAGCAAGTGGCGGGTTAGCTGTCCCATTCAGTATATTTTGACGAAGATATTGGAAATACCAAAGCCAGTGGCGGAGATATGGGAAATACCAAAGCCAGTGGCGGGTTAGCTGTCCCGTTCAGTATATTTTGACGAAGATATTGGAAATACCAAAGCCAGTGGCGGATTAGTTGTCCCGTTCAGTATATTTTGACGAAGATATTGGAAATATCAAAGCCAGTGGCGGAGATATGGGAAATACTAAAGCCAGTGGCGGGTTAGCTGTCCCGTTCAGTATATTTTGACGAAGATACTGGAAATACCAAAGCCAATGGCGGATAAGCTGTCCCGTTCATTATATTTTGACGAAGATATTGGAAATACCAAAGCCAGTGGCGGATTAGCTGTCCCGTTCAGTATATTTTGACGAAGATATTGGAAATACCAAAGCCAGTGGCGGAGATATGGGAAATACCAAAGCCAGTGGCGGGTTAGCTGTCCCGTTCAGTATATTTTGACGAAGATACTGGAAATACCAAAGCCAGTGGCGGGTAAGCTGTCCCGTTCAGTATATTTTGACGAAGATATGGGAAATACCAAAGTCAGTGGCGGGTAAGCTGTCCCGTTCAGTATATTTTGACGAAGATATGGAAACTACCAAAGCCAGTGGGGGGTTAGCTGTTCCGTTCAGTATATTTTAAAATGCAAACAAATAACACTATCACTCTATTTTCACTAGTTTGTAATGTGGAATTACCAAACACAATTCGCTGCAAAAACTCTATAATTCATAAACTACGCATCAAATAAATACTTTTTTAAAACCTCTTTCGCTACGTAATATCTAACAATGCACAAAAAAACGTCGAATTTTGAGTAGATGTCTGAATTTAACAAACACGGTGGTGAATAATAAAATATATGATTTACGATTTATATAGACTACATATCAAAATACAAGTGTGTATTCACAGGTGCATTACAGTATCCAAAAATAGAATGTATGATATTTAGGAGTTTTAAAACGTAATTTTGATCAAAACCTACTATGATACACTCGAATTAACCGTGTGTTATGGTGTTTTCGTGTATTGTAACCGTTACGCAAGTATACTTAACGCTTTTAAATACGCAATTGTGAATATTGTATCAAATCTTAATATGACTTAAATAATAAACTAAGACAAAACGTCTTACCGTGTTTTTTTTTTCAATTTCATTCCAGACAATCTCATCGTTTTAAAGCTACAAATTTAACAATTTGATTGCGGTCGACATATATGAACTGATGTCATACACATATGTTAATAGAAACGGGTCAAGTGTAATCGATTATCTATTAATAAAAGAACGCAACTTTGTTTATGTGGACGAGTTTGATATCCGTTCTTTCATGAATGGTCAGATCATGCACCTTTGTCAATTGGTATTAACTGTAAACATGTTAAAAATGACATACCCGTGACTGAACGAATCTCATACAAATGGTCGTTTAGTGGTTTTTAATACATTATCGATGAACGTAGATAACACAAGCAGGGAAGGCATGAACTTGTCTATAAATAAATTTGTAGAAATTCTAAGGGAAATTGCTGACCCTTTGTTTAATAAAACTGTGTTAGATAGAGAAAAAATACGATTTTGTGATACAAATGTAAAAAAAAAGCAGACCGGTTTGACAGCGAGTGTTACGAGGCGAAGAAATCGTATAAAGTGACTTTAAATTTATATAATCTATGTAAATCTAATCAAAACCGAATTGAACTTCATGCTAAGAAAAAAATGTACAAAGTGTTAATTACAAAAAAACGTCGAGCTTACGAACTAAGGAAAATGAGAGACAATGAAAAAATGAGAAATGCAAAACCGAAAGATTTTTGGAAACTTTTTTGTAGAAAAAATAAGAGAATTATGGAAATGTTACCATGGAGACGTTTTGTAAATATTTTCTGAGTTATTGGATGATATTTCATCTGTTAAAGATGTAGATGCTGAAGCGTTTTGTAGTAATCATGACTTTAATAATTTGAATTGTAATTTTGATGAGTTGGATCAGGAAATAAGTATATCTGAGGTGTTGTCCGTGGTGAAAAGTTTGAAAAGAAATAAAGCGTGTTCAGGAGACTCTACTTAACTAATATTTCCTTGAAACAGTGGATATTATTGCTCCGCACATGACAGATTTATTTAATGGTATTTTGAACTCTTGCTTTTTCCCAAAAAGTTGGACTGAAGGGATAATCGTACCGGTATTTTAAAAAAATGACAGAGGAGATGTAAATAATTATAGGGGGATAACGCTTGTCAGCTGTTTATCTTAGATTTTTAAAGGTGTTCTTAACAAAAAAATATGTAAGTGGTGCGAGGAGAACAGTGTACTATCGGACGCACGATTTGGCTTTAGGGCGGGTCGCTCAACAGTTGATGCTATGTTTGTTTTGCAGGCAGTTATTTAAAAATTCTTTAATGGAAATAAACGCTTATTTTTCCCGTTTGTAGATTTAAAAAAGGCTTATGATATGACTGTGTGTATATGAATGCATTATGGATTAAATTGTACATATCTGGACTAAATGGTAAACTGTTAATGGTAATAAAGGACATGTACAACAAAGTGAAATCGTGCGTACGATGCTGTGACTCATATTCGGACTTCTTCGAGTGTTCAGTTGGTTTAAGGGAAGGGGAGGTAATCTCACCAGTTATATTTTCTCTATTTATTGATGACCTAGAACTATTTTTACAGGGTAACGCAATGTCTGGACTAAATATCAACGACATAACGATAATCTTGTTGTTGTTTGCGGATGATATGGTTTTGATTGGTCAAACGCCCGCTGAATTACAAAATTATTTAGATATGCAAAAAGAGTATTGTGATAAATGGGGCCTAGAGGTTAATGAAGGTAAAACTAAGGTATTGGTGTTTAGGACTAGAGGACATCTGAGAGCTGAGGAAGAGTGGTTATATAATGGGATACATTTAAAGGTGGTAAATGACATTAATTATTTAGTAACTGTATTTAATTATACCGGAGCCTTTATATTGAATCAGGAAACGGAAACGATTGCAGGTGAGCCACATAGCAACAATCTTAATAATGTTATTGTTTTATTTAAACAAAGAGTAATAGATTGCTTTCTCCAGAAATGGCAAAATGATATTGTAAATAACAAAAAAGTTTTGGATATGTACAAACACTACAAAAATGTGTTTAGATTTGAGATGTACTTAGATATATTGCCTTTTAAACTACGATCCTTTCTGTCCAAATTGCGGCTATTAGCGCATACACTCAGAATTGAAACTGGGAGATACGCTCAAAATAGAATTGCAAGAAATCAAATATATTGTACAATTTGTAATTCAAGAGATATAGAAGATGAATCTCATTTTAATCTGAGCTGTCCAATGTATGAGCATATTCGTAAATTATGTTAGAAAATTATACTATAGAAGACCCAGTGTATTTAAATTTATTGAACTAATGCAAGCATAATCGAAGAAAGATGTGACTAATTAGCTATTTACTTAAAAGATTGATTGATTGATAGAATGAATATTTATCGTCATTTTTATGCCATCGAGGATAAACAGACGATCAGTTAACCTAACCACTGTTTCCTGGGATTAACCAGTACTCGAGCATATCCAATCTCCGCAAGTAACTGATAACTTTCCCACTTGAATCAGTGGTGAGAGACGAATGATAATGAGACACAATATCGTATATCATCACGGAGACTGTTGCCGGGCGGGGGATTCGAACTCACGGCTCCGAGCTAATCGGGCCCGGCTTACTTTAAAGAAGCATTTACAATAAGAAACAATGTAATATATAACTAAAGTTTATCCTCAGAACGTTATAAGTATTGACGTGTTATAACATTTAACTTATATGTGTAATGAAATCAGGTGCCAGTTTAAACATGTGCCTGAATATGTGAATGCTAGTATATATGTGTGTGTGTGTGTGTGTGTGTGTGTGTGTGTGTGTGTGTGTGTGTGTGTGTGTTTGCGTGCGTGCGTGCGTGCGTGCGTGCGTGCGTACGTGCGTGCGTACGTGCGTACGTGCGTGCTTTAATATGTGCGTGTTTGTGAATGTGAACCTTTCACGTGTTATAATGAATTTGTATATATGTAATGTATATGTCATGAATAGATACTGTATGTATAAGTCAAAATAAAATATAAGTTATGTTCTGTTCTGTTCTTCTGATAACATGATAGAAGGTCTAAGATACATGATATGCAATATTCAAAACTTTGCGTTTTAAATGGTGTTAAGTATCCATTTACCTGTGCTATTAGGGACGCCAGTAATTGTCAAGTAGACGATTTGCTTGAATGTTCAAATCTTGTTCACCTATCGATTCCCGACACCGTGAATTGTGAGTCAAGTTTAAGTGTTTATTTACCCTCGCGCTTTGAGATGGTCATTTTGGCGAGTATCGCACCGTGAGTTCAGCTAGTAAACAAAGGTCAAAGGCTCGTTGTTTGGTTTGAAAATGGGTGACCAAATTTACATTCTCAATTGTTTTATCATAAACGGCTTGAATCATAATGAAAAATACTATGGTATGCCAAACGTTGCAATATGCAATAGGTTATATTTGTATTCAATCTTCATACATTCATATTGTATTTAATATGTTTTGTTTATAGTGTTTTCTGATTTACTAAGTTTGGTTTAAACATGTTTATTTATTCAAATTCACATACATACAAACTAGTTTAAGTATAAATATGGATTAGAACGGAAGATGAAATTTTATAAGTTTTTTCTCAATGCCATACAATGAAAAAATAGATATATGGTATTTTGTCTCTGTGATGCAGACTTCTTGAAATTTGATCGACCATCTCGCGATAAAATCACTCATTGTTCAATATCGGGTTACGCTAAAACATCAATGAATAAAACTGAGAATGCCAATCTGTGTATCAATGAATTTCTCATAAATAAGATAAACGACAAGGACGAAATCAACCATTAAGCACTATCTTCCGACAGGACGTTCTTTATCGTGATTAAATAAACTGTTGATCATTTACTGAACATAACGTTATATACGATGCATCTTTAGATAAATATTAAGATTCATAGCCCGAATTAAAACGATAGTATACTGGTTATACCTTTAATCGCGAGTCTAAAACTTCATCAACCATGTAAATGACGACACCAATAATAAACAGTAATGAAGTTACTTTATTGTCTTGAATAATCCTTCTAAAAGTTATTTCTTGTATATATACCTTTGAAAATGATAAACTCATGAAAAGACAGTGGTTGTTTATGAACCAAAGTCGGCCAATTCAATTTTTTCCTGGTATACATATTACCGCGAATCGGCCATTCAGACGGTTAGAAATGGTGTCATCAGGAAAAGTACTGCTACTTGATTAAATTTTGAAATAATTTTAAGCAAGTCCTGTATAAAAAATATAATTAAAAATTCAAATCAACATTAACAGTGAGTTTGTACACTAAAAATTTTTGCACTGATTCTTGTTTTGCTAAAACGAGAGTACAGTATTTTAAGTGCACCCATCCATTTCAATTGTCACACTGTCCCCAGGTAAGTTATAATTCTAAGTGCGTATGTGTGAGATAATGCTATTATACGGGCATTCGCGGTAATACGATTATCGTGGTATTATGTATATAAGGGATAAATATTTACCAGTTCTGTAGCCTTCATTCGTTATGTGGACAGTGCCTTGAAGTATTCACTTCAGCAAGGAAGTAGAGGTATGCATAGTTTCTTGAGTACATATATGTATAAAATACAGACCAGAAAATACAAATTATTGTTTTATTTTTTGACAATGAAATAAAAATAAGTATCTTGAATCATTCTGAAGAGCGTTTAAAAAGTTGTTTCAAACGTTTCCATTGTATTAAAAAGAATTCCAGAGCAGAGCGTCGATGTTTTCCTTCCGACAGCAGCCCACTTCCGGTTAACATCGTATCGTCGCTGTATTGGCCAGAGGTGTCGCTAAAACTGTTGTCGTCTAAAATTATACCCGGAGCAGTCAATATAAGACAGAATAGTTTTCAGTATATATAACATGCAAAGACATGCAATGACCTCAGTTTGCAAACGCAGAAGATTTTGGATAATTATATTATAGCCGATATCTTTTTAACAAACAGAAAAATGGTAGGTTTGGAAAAACAGTCATGCAAAATGAGTCATTAAAAATGTATGTGACCAAAGCTAAATATAAAGACATTAATTCACCAACACTATTTATTTTCATTATCAACAGTTATGTTTTTTTAACACAACAAAGTCAATGAATGGCTCATATTGCCCTAATATTATTTAATCCAACATTTGTCATCTGTTACATTTGTCTTTCAAACTTTGAAATTGCTTTATAAATTCATTAACTATTGCTGACAAATAACCCGAATAAGTGTGACAACACCATGTACGTATAATAACCCTAAATACTTCAATTGACTAGAATAATATAATTTGGTCAAGCAATACTAATATACAAATTAAACATTACCTGAAATAATTCCAGCAAGAATTTAAAATATAGTGTAAGCTATAGTTGAGATGATCTTCTGTTTCAAGATTAGTTTATCGGTGTTTTACATATGCAATACAATTATGCACTACCTTCAAATCTTATACCAGTTCTTGTTAATAGATCTATAGTCTTGTACCAACACATACAGTTTGTCAATGCTGGATATCCTTTTACATTCTAAACTGTTTAGTTCTCTATATATATATAAACGATATAGGCATACTAACTTCACACCAGAGGGCAATATTTCGGTACCAGTTCATGAAAATTGATCTATAGTTGAAATAATCTTGTACCAGTATGCACAGTTAATCACAGTTCGATACTCATTCAGATGAATAAAGATTTTTTTACAGAAAATTAAACTTTCATGAAAATGAAAAAAAATATAATAATTACAAGAAACTTGAAAAAATTACCCTATTTGTTAAACATCTAAGCTAAACGTCTTGTACTACAAACTTTAACCTGCTAAAACATATTTTTTCTAAGTCCGAAAGGGCCATAACTCAGTCTGTTAAAATGCAATCACAGTTATGGTTCTCGTCTTTGTGCATTCGGTTGATACTGAACACACATGTGAAGTTTCATTATCCAATGATAGGTTGATGAAATATGTTCCTACTCAAAAACTTTAACCTGCTAAACAAATTTGACCAGATTTTCTAAAGTCTAAAAGGGTCATTATTCTGCCAAAATGCAACCCAAAGTTATTGTTCTTATCTCTGTGCATTCCGTTGAGGATGCTGAACACACATATTAAGTTTCATTCATATCGGATGAGAGGTTGCATAAATATCTTACCTGATTAAAAACTTTAAACAGAAAAAAATAAGTAAAAAAGGGCCGTAACTGTGCCAAAATGCAACCCATAGCTATGATTCTTGTCTCTGTGTGTTCCATTGATGTTGCTGAACACACGTGAAGTTTCATCCATATAAAATGAGTGGTACATAGATATCTTACCTGACAAACATTTTTAACCATTTTTTAAAACCAACTCCGACGCCGGGGCGAGTACATCAGCCCCCCTATTCTACAAATAGTCTAGCTAAAAAGACCGGCATGCTATAGATACGTTGTTGGGATAACACGTGTGGTATCGTAGTAGTGTTTATTGGACTTCGTTAGTGTGGGTGTTGTTTCACAAGTTAAGAATGCGATGAATCATTCATACATCAACTTTCTCTATCTCCTCTCTCTTTCTCTCTCTCTCTGTCTCTCTCTCTTTCTCTCTCTCTCTCTCTCTCTCTCTCTCTCTCTCTCTCTCTCTCTCTCTTTGTTACCCGGGCATCGACGTCATCCTTTCGGTTAAAATTTTGCATGCAAGTTACTTTCATGCAAACATCTCAGTAACCACCTACTTGATTGATTTGAAACTTCACCGAATCTTCAGGGTTATCAAACAATCAAGTTAATTCATTCTTGGTTTTATTTAATGCAAATTATGGCCATTATTCGACTTAAAAATGCTGGTTAAAGTTTTTCGTGCAACTTGATATCATGAACATATCTCAGTAATCTCAAATACGATTGATTTGAAACTACACTAACGTCCTCGTGTTGTCAAACATAGTTTCCCAGCTATATCCCATACTTCTGATGATGATTTTGACAACAATTATCCCTATTTTCCGCATTTGTATATTTTTCATATTTAACACTCATCTGACCCATGGAGAAATAAAATATGTTCAAACCACAAACAAACATCTTGGTTAAACTTCTTCCCTCACTTAAAACTTAGAAACAGAAATAGAACCCAACACTTAATAACACTCACTTGTGTGTGAAAAGTGCATGTGTGTAACAAATAGTATATCTCTTACGGACATGTCTTGTTTACTACCAATATATTTCTATTTTCGATGCAATTCATTATTCTTCATTTTTTGTTATATGTAAATATGTTTTAACAGCATTAACATAAACGATAACGCAGATTGTACATCGCTCTTAAAGGGAGCTGCTTGCATTATATAAAGATTAAATTAAATGGTTTGCATGGATTTTGCCATTGTCAATTTGAAAAAGAATTGTTTGTTTTTTGCTATTATCACTAACTGCTATAGCAACCATTTGTAACCATAGCAGCCGATCGCAACAACCGTAGATCATTAAACAAGCAATTAAAAGACCTTTGGCCAACATGACACTCTTTTTTCAAGTCAATATCACAAAAAACTAGACATCTGACCCTTAAAATCTACATGGGGCACTGCAGGTGCAATGCCATATTACGAAAGTTTAGATTCCCATCTAGATTTTCTAAAGAACGTAACTCAGGACGGGAGGGCACATTTTTTTTATTTATAGGTGACATTGACTTCTCAAGGGTTTCGGACAGGTGTGGGTGGGGGAGAGAATTTAAACTTCTTGCTCTGGTCTAAAAAACAAATATCCCACAAAGATTAAGGACTGAAAGAGCGTTGATTATATTTTAATCAGACCTGCGTTATACAGTCATGGGAAATGAAATAACACTGTACCTATTTCCGACTTGTACTTCTAACTGTGAATGCGAACCCGCCCAGGTAGCGCAATGGTAGCGTACATGCTTATTAATCTGGAGGTCCCGGGTTCGATTCCCGATGGGCACGTTCTTTGTGACAAAATGTTCTCCGCCTCTGTTTCAAGTGGGGAAGTTGTCAGTTACTTGCAAAGATCGGTTAGAACTGGTACAGAATTCTTAGAAAACTGTAAGGAAACCTGTCAGCCACTATATAACTGAAAACTGTTGAAATGGCGTTAAGCCTATCACACTCAATAATGTGACCTTGAACTTCAACTCATTTATCTTTTTCTCTGTCTTGTTTTAATTTTTTACTCTATTTCTCAATTAGTACTAGTGCTAGGACTTTTTTTTATTTTTATTTATTTTATTTTTTTAATTATTTTTTTTTTTAATTATTTGTGGGGTTTTTTGTTGTTGTTTTTTTTTTGTTGCTTTTTGTTTTGTTTTTTTATTTTATTTTAATATGTTTAACATAGAAATACTGGTTAAAAGTGGAGTTTTTTTAAATATGTTTACTTAGAAATACTGGTTAAAGTTTTGTGTGCAGCTACCATCAAGCTCATATCTCAAAAATAAATTATAATGTATTTGATCCAAACTTCACACAATTCTTCCTACAATATTTCTTAGTCATTAAACCTACTACATTAACCAAGTCAGATAACTCTTGCATGAATATAATGCAAATTATTGTGTCTTATTTTTGCAAATCGTGGCTATTACTAAATTCATCAAATCAAATAACTATTGTAAATAACCACTCTTTAATATATTATGGAAGTTGTTATGTCATTTCTCTGTTACCACTGGATTAAAACAATAATTTTTTAGCTTTATAGATAGGCTACATGCGGCCATTTTTGTCATTTTTATCTCCCATGTGTGTATTAACTGTCAAAGCGGACACGGCGAGACATATCATTCCGCGGAATTCTTGTTGTTTATTACAAACACAGAAAACAGAGTCCGCAAAGTCAAATCCCCGATATTTGAACTTCTGTATACAAATAAGGTAATAAAGAATCCGGTTATAAGGAATTGTCAGATACAGGCATGATTTTGTTTAATAACTTTACGTTAATGACTTTACTGTTTGAAGTTTAGATACTTAAAGAGTTAATGTAGCTGGTATTTTTTTGTGTAATAATAAATGGATAGTAGATGGATGTTGTGTGTTTAATGTCGATTGAAAAGCTTACCAGTGTTTATGTTTAATTGTTGCAACATGCGACATCAGTCATGTGATGTTTTGCTTATATTTTACAAACCGTTAAAAAAGGACCCCATGTCTGATCAAAATTTAACATGATCAGTTTTCAACGACTGTTTGATCAGAATTTAATAATGAAATGTGACCCGGGTTCAAACTTTAATTTTACACCGACTCGGCTCTGTCGAGTATTAACCTCCAAGTAACCTTAAGCAAACAAGAGGAAACCCGCCTACCAAAGTTGCGGGCCTCGTGGTACTTCAACATGGCATATCTGATACACCGCTTGGAGGCGCCTCGGGCTGTAAGAAACTGTAGTAGATCTTCTTCATTTATTCCAGGAGCGATGAACACAGAATCAGGGAGGTAGACGCGCCTCTAAAATGTAGAAGTAGTAATAATAATAATAATAATAATAATAATAATAATAACAATAATAATGATGATAGAAATAATAACCATAATAATAATGAAAATAATAATAAAAATAATAAAAAATAATAGTAATGATAATAATAATAATAATAATAATATGATAATAATAATAATAATGAAAATAATATTAATAATAATAATAATATTAATGATAACGATACTAGTACTATACAAAATAATACTTACTTGCCTGCCTGCCTGCCTGCCTGCCTGCCCTGCCTGCCTGCCTGCCTGCCTGCCTGCCTGCCTGCCTGTCTGTCTGTCTGTCTGTCTGTCTGTCTGTCTGTCTGTCTGTCTGTCTGTCTGTCTGTCTGTCTGTCTGTCTGTCTGTCTGTCTGTCTGTCTGTGCCTGCCTGCCTGCCTGCCTGCCTGCCTGCCTGCCTGCCTGTCTGTCTGTCTGTCTGTCTGTCTGTGCCTGCCTGCCTGCCTGCCTGCCTGCCTGCCTGCCTTCCTGTCTGTCTGTCTGTCTGTCTGTCTGTCTGTCTGTCTGTCTTTTTCATAATTCAATAAATTGCTGCGGATCCTTAAACAGCATTCTGATATCAAATAGATTCAACACAATTTATATAAGCAAGACTTCATAGAGAATAGTATTAACTTACCTTTGGTAGGAATGTCACCTGAGAGAATTGACAAATGGCGGCGTCTAGCAGCCAGTGCCTGATCCTTAACTCATTTGTTTCCTCGTCGGTCGACGATTCAGATTCGGAATTTAGATCTAAAATGTATACAAATAGATAAATATCATGTTTCATATAACTACTGAATACTACGATCTGATAACAAACACATATTTACATTTTTTATTCTTCCTCTTCTTCTTCTACTTCTTCCTCTTCTTCTTCATCATCTTCTTCTTCTTCTTCTTTTACTTCTTTTTCCTTTTAAGATCAAGAGTCTTTTGAGACTGAAAAGTTAGCCTCCATGGTGGTGGGAACTGCTCCATTCCAGGGTAATTCAATAGGCCCATATGTACATCTTAAAACTACTACACCGCAGTCTAGGTTCAGTGTTTGGTGAAGAAGGCCTCTGACATGCCTTGAAATCATCTATGGAGGTCATGTCTGTATTTTATGTTGGTAGTCTAATCCAGCTCCATATGATTCGTGAGTAGAAAGAGTACTTGGCGACATGTTTGAAATGCCAGTGGCTGGTATGGACGTTGATCTCTGGTTCTTCGGTCATTCGGTCCAAGTACAGCGCCGAGTGTCTCATAGTGAGCCGCTTTGTGCATCTCCTACTAGTATTTGACAGGGGTTGCAAGCCAAGGTTCCGAACCGTTCTTGTAACGCAGACTGGGGTTCTGTACAGGTCAGTAGTTGTTCTGGACGAAGCTGGCTCCTCGTCTTTAGACCTTTTCTAACCGGTTAACGTCAGCAATTAGGTGAGGATCCCATGAAGCAAAAGCATATTCCAATAAAGGTAGTACAAGAGTGTTATAAGTTGTTTCTCTAAATTCATCGTCGCATTTGTCAATGTTCTTCCTCAGAAATCCTTATGTCGTGGAAGCTTTGAATGCAACACTGTCCGTAAGTGCTTTCCAAGTCTTCGCTCCATCCCCAGCTTAAAGCGTGTGACCATAAAATAATGGTTATAAACCATAATGGTTTCACGTCAAAATTCATGCTGTTACGGTATCACCTGGCATTTTTCAGGATTGAACCTTATAGCCATCTGAACTATCACTCTTCCGTTGCTTCAATGTCCCGCTACAGCACACTTGGTGTGTCTAAACTATAGGCCATAGTCTGCACACATCCTGGTATATGATATGGGAGGTGATTGATGAGGGCGTCAATGAAGGACAAGGGACTCAAGACAGTGCCTTGGGGGAACCCCGGACACACCGTCTGCCTGGGAAGACATTATTCCATATAGCATGACTAGATGTTTTCTGTGACTGAAGAATGATTGTATCCATCCTAGAGGTTCACCTCCTATTCAAAAGAAGTCCAGTTCTGCATTAGGGGCTTGTGTGGAAATTTATCAAATGCATTGAAGAGATCTTGTAGGAGAATATCCACCTGATCTCTACCAGAGCGTAGTTGGTTTGCTTATCCCTGGATGGTTGTTCTAAGCTGTGTTTCACAAGACCAGTCCATGCTTATTATCTCAAAGAACGCTATTTCTAGATAGATAGATTTAGATAGATTTACTCGTGAATATATATGTCATGAAATACAAACAATTATCACAGATAAATATCATGAAAATACCAGTATTACATACGTTCATGATTATGAATTATAGTATATTGCTGTTATAATTAGGTACATATATTTGAGACCTATATAAATTACACAGGATAACCCATTAAGTTTTACAACTTATTTCCAATGGAGTCCTTATGAAAAAAATGTACCAAGGTCTCAATGTGAAGCAATTCATGATGTTGATCGGTCTGTAATTTGAGGCTTAATGTTGGTCACATTTCTTGTAAATTGGAACTGTACGGGCCTGTCTGCAATCAGATGGTACATCTCTGATGTCTTCAGAAGTTTGGAATATTTGGCTGAGTACAGGTGAGAACACCGTTCTTTCGCCAGTAACTAGCAAACTTTCTCACATAAAGATTTTAGAGCGAGCGGGAATCGATTCTGCGACCTTAGCGGTGAAAGGTAAGTGATCTTGAGATAGCGCCTTAGACCACTCGGCCAAGGTGGACCTCCTATTCGTAATCTATTAACACCTTTATGCTCATCAATAACGGAGGTGAATGTCAATCCAGGGGTTGTGAATTTGAATCCCGCCAGGTCACAGTTTCTACGATAATAATTCCAAAAATTTGTTCTACAGTCATGAGTATTCCAGCTTTAAATATGTGGGGAAGCAGTCAGTGATATGTAGATATAGTGTGTGACTAGTACTGGTTAGTTTGTCACATAGCGAATCACAGGAACATTGATTAGGTCCTCTGAACTAGATGTATTATCAAAAAGGTAAAAAAGCAAACAATCAATCAACATTTTCCTAATATATGTACTTTATAGAGAACACGAAGCAACAAAGCATCTCATACACGATGTTTAAGGCTTTGGAATGTACCAGCCAGGATTCGAAAATAAAAACATACGATTTCAAACCGTATATTTTCAAGGATAAACAAATATATACCTATTTCCTGGAACTCGTATTTCTCGAAATCCATATGAATCGCGCAGTAACTTTCGCTTAATTCATACTTTTATGGTAGTTGATTAAGCCGTGCGTTCCAATGTCATAGTAATGCAGGCGAAAACGTTACTGGCATGTTGGCAACGTCAGTAACAATAACGACGTCGATGACATAACGACGTCGGTGACGTTGACGTAAATAGCGCATTTGCTCGGAAATAAAACATAAAATATGACATAAAAATGGAAATTTAAAAAATGGAATTATTACCAGAATATATATATATATATATATGATCCAACGGGTTTATAAATCTGTCCGTTATATAGCATGTGAGTAGTCATGAATCCTTAACTGGATCCTACTCATATAAAGCTATCACTTCATGTATGTAAATTTGTCCACCCTGTGCAGATGTGTTGCATGTAATTCCATAGTATATAAATCATGGTCGACACCAAATTTATTGGTTTGGCAGAGGCCTTGATATTGTACCTATGGTTTGCATTATAGCTAGGCGCACTCGCCGTAGTCTGGTCTGTTCATTTACGTCTTGGTTATTCACAAATAATTATCTCCACACACACACGCACGCACGCACGCACGCACGCACGCACGCACGCACGCACGCACACACACACACACACACACACACACACACACACACACATATATATATATCCTCATGTTAAATTCCAACAGGATCCTATGGAAATACGGATATTTATTATTCACTTAAGCGACTATATATTATAAATTGCAAATAACCTACATTTGCAAGTTACAGTTACCTTGACACCAGAAACTACAATGGGCATCGTTATTACGTATAAATGCATGTGTATGTTTCAATTGCCTGGGCAACATAAAATACAAAGGACGTCAATATAAAGTTGAAATACAGTCATATACGATGGATATAAGTATTAACTTAAAGTATTAATACATACCACATATTGAAATTGCCATGGTAAGAGTAACAACAACAGACATTATTATTAAGTATAAATACATTTGCATGTTACAGTTGCCTTGGTTACAGGAAGTAAACTGTGCAATGGATATCATTATTAAATACGAGTACGTATAAATGTATGTTACAGCTGGTTTGTGAAACAAAAACTACATGAACGTCATTATTTAGTATTGATACATTTTCATGTAACAGTTGCCTTGGTAACAGATACTACAAGAGATATTATAAATATAGTTGCATGCCACAAATGCCTTGGCAACAGTAACTAAAAGAGACATCATTCTTAATTTATAAATACCTTTTCACATTGCAGTTGCCTTGGCAACAGTACTACAATGGACTTTTTTTATTTAAGTACAAGTGTATTTGCTTGTTATAATTTCCTCGGTAATAGATACTAAATGGGCAACATTATTAAGTATTAATGAAATTAATTGAATCCTACTTCAAAGAAAACAAGTTGTTATATAGATTTCAGTCAGAGTTCAAAAGTGTTTTTTCAACTGACACGTGTCTCATCCATTTGACAGATTATATAAGACTGGAAATGGACAAGGGTAATGTTGTAGGTATTATTCTATTAGATCTTCAAAAAGCATTCGATACTGTATATCATACTGTTTTTATCATGAAACTCAAGGCAATAGGTCTAGGCGATGACATTTTAAATGGTTTTAAGTTCTACCTATCGGTCAGACAACAGCTTGTTGATGTGTCTGGGACACATATTTCAAATACCCCTATCACATGTGGATTGCCACAAGGTTCAATTCTTGGACCGCTACTGTTCTTGATTTATGTAAATGACATGTCAGCTGTGGTTAAAAACAAACTATTGTTATATGCAGATGTTCTTGTATTCTTGTGTCAGGAAAAAGTAAGTTGTACGTTGAGAAGGATCTGACAGAGGACTTACATCTTGTTAGTCAGTGGCTAGTGGACAATAAATTATCCCTGCATTTGGGTTAAACTGAATCCATCCTATTCAGTTCAAAATACAAATTAAGGAGTGGCTTAAGTCTAAATATAACTTGTAATGGTACAGTGATCGAATCCACACTTTCTACTGAATAAATTGGTGCAACATTGGATCAGTGTTTATCTTTTGATGTCATGTATCATTCAGTTTTAAAGAAGGCTAATGTCAAGTTGAATGTTTTGTATCGTAAGAAGGATTACATTACAAATCATACCAATAAACTCTTTGTCATGTCGTTGATTCAATGTCATGTTGTTTTATTTGTCCATGTATGCATTCATTACCGAAATAAATCTATCTTTCTATCTAAAATCACCGGAACGGCATTGTACACGAGTCCGTTAAATAATAATAATAACAATAATAATAATAATAATAATTAATGATGATAATAATAATAATAATAATAATAATAATAATAATAATAATAATAATAATAATAATAATAATAATAATGATAATAATAATAATAATTATTATTATAACAACAACAACAACAACAACAACAACAACAACAACAACAACAGCAGTGGCATATTGATAATAATGATTTAAATTGTCCACCGTAATGACTTTATTTAGTAACTGTATCTGTATCTGTTTAATACGTAGAAGATCCCAACACTGGTATATAACTACGGGTAGTGTGCGCGCTAAGTAACAGTTCAGGAGGCTGGTCTCAAAGGCCTCAACTGTTTTGGCGCTGGTAGTGTTCTCCTCTAGATGGTTCTACTTAACCTCAGTTCTCACAAAGAAAGAATTCTTAAATTGTTCGATATTGGCACTTTGTATAACGAAACAGTTCTAATGATTGTTAATTTGGTTTTCTAAAATGTTTTTTGTTTCAAGTTCTATTAGGTAATTTTGGAGTAAGGTGTGATCCTTGACTGATCGGAGGTTTCGGTATAGAAGGCAATCGTCGGCAAAAAGACGTACGTGGGAGGTTACCCACACCGGAAGGTCATTGATGTGGCACAGGAATAGAAGTGGACTAAACGCTGTGCCTTGTGGGACACCGGACTCTACCCTGACGCTCTTGGAATGCTCGCCTCCGCAGACAACATTCATCATCCGTTCTGTTAAGAAAGACGAGAGCCAGTCATTGACTTCACCCCGAATGCCATAGCAGTCTAGTTTGTGAAGAAGTTTGTCACAAGTTGTGGGGGACAGTGTCGAATGCTTTACTGAAGTCGAGTATAGCCTCATCTACGTGTGTTGTTTCTTGTCAAAGGATTTGAGAATATCGTGAAGGGTTACTAGTAGTTGGGATTCGGTTGAGAAGCCAGATCAAAAGCCATGGTTAAGGTTAGTAAGTATCTTGTGGAGGTCGAAGTATTTCATGATATGGCTACAGATGGTATGTTCTAGGATTTTGCATGATAAAGAGGTGAGTGAGACTGGACGGTAGTTTTCTGCAAGGTGTCTATCGCCTTTCTTGAAGACTTGGGAGATGAAAGCATTCCGCCAGTTAGATGGAAGTTTGCCTGTATCTATAGAGTGTTGGTAAATGTCACGAAGACCGGGGGATAGTTCTTCGGCGCACGTCTTTAAGACTCTGTTAGGGGTGCAGTCTGGGCCCAATGCCTTTGCAGTGTTGAGGTTTTCAAGTTGTTTTTGGATTCCTTTAATACTGATGTGGAGATGATGAATGGTTGGTATTTTTTTCAACGGGTTGACTGTTGGCTTTGAGGGGTCATTTTCTCTGGTATAGACAGACTGGAACTGTTTTACTAGGATGTCAGCTTTGGCTCTGGCGTCAGTAATTAGATTTCCTTTTTGTTTCAGTGTTGCTATGCCGATGTTGTCTTGAACTGAATATATTTAAAGTGAATACATTAAAACATGTTAACATCAACTGCACAATTAACTTTAAAAAGTAATTATTCATTTTTCATTATTGTTAATATGTATTATGGTGCATAAATGATTAAACATGATGTATATGCATAATACATACATAGGCCTACATATTACAGTACCGCTAATTTATTACCGTCGTATTTTACACCACTTACCGGTGTTGGGGTAAATAAATCCTTTCCGGTAAACTTCCTGTATAAACAATGGCTGCAACTGAATTTACTCTTGAAAGTGTAAAAGATTTCATAATTTCAAATGGCGGAAAGGTTAAAAACCACGAACTGGTCACACATTTTAAGAGTTTCCTTAATGACGCTAACAAGAAAGGTAAGTTGTCGCAAGAAGCTGACTACAAGTGTAAATGAGATAAATATTTCCCCAGAACAGAAAGTCATTTTGTTAACAATGTTATAGTCATTGATGCGTGTTAACTAATACTTAGGAGACGCACTTATGTAAACATGAATGTTGAATATATGTCAGAGATACTTTTCATATATTTTTAATGGATTAATTTGAGTGAGGCAGATAGTGTATGTTAAATATGGCGATATTCTGGTTCAGTCGAACGACTATGCCAGAAACTGAGTGATATGTATTGGAATTATACACCATGGAAGAAAGAACTTTAAGAATGAACTAATATTGTTTAATTTTATAATTATGATACTTATGAAATACACAATTGCTAAATGAAAATAATTATCAAACATGATTTAAGAAAATTTATGTAGTAAATATTTTGTGGTGGCATATAGTAATCACAGCGTCTGTCAGTCCTTCAGTCCGGTATTTCGTTTCCGGCCTGTAACTTTGTCATGCATCGATGGATTTTATAAATACCTGCTACAAATGATCAACATAACATGACAACGTGTTGCGAGTAAGACCCATATTTGTACCTCAACGGTCAAGGTCACACTTTGAGTTTGTTTGACAACACTTTCAGTCTGTTTGAGATTTCGTGTCTGGCCTGTAACTTTGTCATGCATAGGTGGATTTTATAAATACTTGCTACAAATGATCAACATAACATGACAACGTATCGCGAGTGAGACCCATATTTGTACCTCAAAGGTCAAGGTCACACTTTGAGTTTGTTTGACAACACTTTCAGTCTGTTTGAGATTTCGTGTCTGGCCTGTTGTTTTGTCATGCATTGATGGATTTTGTTAACACAAGCTACAAATGTTCAACATAACATGACAATGTGTCTCACGTTATACCCAGAATCCCACTTCAGCAGTCACAGTCATAATTTAAATTTGTTTGATGACACTTTCAGTCTGATTGAGATTTCGTGTCCAGTCTGAAACTTAGTCACTTATGGATAAATTTCAAAAACACTTGGCTCAATTCATCAGCATGACATTACAACATGTCACATGTAAGACCCACATGCGTACCTCAAAGGTCAAGGTCACACTTCGAGTTTGTTTGACAACACTTTCAGTCTGTGTGAGATTTCGTGTCTGGTCTGTAATTTTGTCATGCATGAATGGATTTTATTAATACTAGCTACAAATGAGCAACATAACATTGGGATTTGTCGCTGTTACACCCAGATTCCCACCTCAAAGGTCAAGGTCACAATTTAACTTTGTTTGATGACACTTTCAGTCTGATTGAGATTCGATGTATGGTCTGCAATTTTGTCACCTATTGATAAATTTAACAAACACTTGGCTCAATTCATCAGCATGACATGACAACATGTCACGTGTAAGACCCACATGCGTAACACAAAGGTGAAGGTCACACTTTGAGTTTTTAACAACACTTTCAGTCTGTGTGAGATTTCATGTCCGGCCAGTAACTTTATCGTGCAAAGATGGATTTTTTAAATACTTGCTGCAATTGATCAACATAACATGACAACCTGGTGCACTTAATACCCAGACTCCCACTTCAAAGGTCAAGGTCACAATTTAACTTTGTTTGATGACACTTTCAATCTGATCGAGATTTCGTGTCCAGTCTGTAACTTTGTCACCTATGGATAAATTTTAAAAACACTTGGCTCAATTCATCAGCATTACATGGAGTGTCATGCGTAAAACCCACATATGTACCTCAAACGTCAAGGTTACACTTTGAGTTTGTTTGACAACACTTTGAGACTGTGAGATTTCATGTCAGGCCAATACCTTTTTCATGCATAGATGGATTCTGTAAATACTTGCTACAAATGATCAACATAACATGACAACGAGTTGCACTTAATACCCAGACTCCCACTTCAAAGGTCAAGGTCACAATTTAACTTTGTTTAACAACACTTTCAGTCATTTTGAGATTTCTTTTCCGGTTTGTAACTTTGTCATCTATGGATAAATTTTAAAAACACTTGGCTCAGTTGATCAACGTGACATAATGAAGTGTCGCATGTAAGACCCAGAACCTTTCCTCAAAGGTCAAGGTCACACTTTCAGTTGGTTTGATATTGCGTGTCTGATCTGTGACTGTCTTTAACTTGGCTTAATTTACCAAGATGACATGACGACGTGTCGTAAGTAAGACCAAGACCCGTAACTCAAAGGTCAAAGTCTCACTTTTAGTACAACACTTTGAATCTGTTTGAGATTTCAAGACGGTCCTTTATGTTAATCATATATGGATGGATTTTAAAAACACTTGGCTCAATTTATCAACAATTGACCTGTAACTTTGTCTTACATTTAGGGATTTGGGGATAGCTTGACACAAGTGATCAGCATGTCATGATGATGTTTCACCTGCATTTAACTGTTGAAATACCCAGACCATTACATCAGATGTCATGTCAAGGTTACACAAAGGTCAAGGTCATGCTTTAATATAAAAAAATATGAAATTGCATGTCTAGTCTGAAACATCAGTCCATTTGACTCTTGATATTCATGATACGTCACTGCCTATTATAACATATATTGTGTTTTTCACAGACCATTTGGGGGTCATGCGACACTTACCAGTGACATTTCTTATTTATTTTATTATTTGGTTATTTTGGCTTGTCCTAGGCACATCTTTAAAAGTATGTGAGAGAATCCACTGCGACTTTGAACATAGATAGAGGGCTATATATGGAAAGGCCTAAAAAAATAAATGTTGTGTTTACGGTTTCCCGACCGACCCATAGTAAAAGGTCCAGACCGTATATTTTTTTTTTCAAAAAAAAAAATTTAAAAAAACTGCCGACTGTCGTGTTAGGGATGGTTCAGGTGCTCCAAGTATCGGGCGAACACCAATATATAAAACTGTATACCAAAGACGAAACTTTTAGAAAAGTGCGACTTGAAATTCGAAGCACAACTGTGCCTGAAGACCAAAAGTAAACAATCTGAAAAACTGTGAAAAAGAAATGACACAAATTCATCTCTGAAATGGTTACAGTATTTATTCTTTCTACATTTCAACGCAATTATAATTATTAAATCATTTGCAAACTAGACATTGAATGTTCCTCGGCAATAAGTTATAACACGAGGAAATTCTTGTTGAATCTCCAAGGAATCTATTCATCGCGAATCGTTTGCCATTTTTTGTATAAGGTATCGAGGCGCGCATGCGCAACTTTCTAATCTCGGTTTAAACATCAGACTATTTTCCGGTATTTGCCTTGTTTTTTTATTGGACGGGAAAATCGCGGGATCAAAGCGGATATTTATCTACATAAGTACTTGTTAAGACTTATTAGGAAGTTAGAATGCTAGGTGTAAAAAAAAAGGTTTCCCTCATTGCTTTCCAAAAAGGTTCACATATATGAACATACCGCCGGCAAAATGGTTATTCAGCCAATCAACTATTCATTCACTGGGGAACGGGTCTTTTTTCTGTTCCACCTTGCACCTGAGGAAGGCCAAAAAGGAAGCGTTTTTACATGTGAAATGAACACAAACTCTGGCACAAACTTTGAAATTCAGGATTATGTCCAAGTGTCAAAATTGGTTGGTAGTTTTGAAATATTTTCACAGATATATTAAATATATAAAATTAAATTCCTTTTATATATTTAATAATACTTTTTTAACAGATTCTGTTGAATACCCAATCTAACCTATTGCAATATGGTGCACATGGTGCAGAACAAATGAGAATATATTGAAAGTGGAAAGGAAAACATTCAAACTACAAAAGCAGACAAACTACAAAAGTATACAATAATTATGTTGTCACCAAATGCTTTTGAAAAAGGTGTCATTACTTCGCATTCAAAATTGAGTAACTGCGAGAGAAAATGAAGAATAAAATAACCAAAAAACACCGACCCTTTGATTTTGCATCTAAAAAATCAGCCAAAAAAAATAAATAGTCCTACCTACCAACCCAATTTTTTTTCAGCATGAAACCTTAAACACATCATTTATTTTTTTAGGCCAAATTAATAGTGAAAAAGTCATAACTCTATCTTGAAAAATGACAATTAAATCCCCCTAAGTACTTTATTTTCGGTTATCCGTTATTGATATGGACCTTCAAACAAATCCAACACAACTTGGAACATGGATTTAGGGCAATGTATAGAAGTGCAGAATTCAAAATTCCAAAATTTGTTTTAAATATCCTCAGAGCTATCTTTCTTTTACACCTCTCTTTTTCTTTATAAACATGATTTAGCTACTATTCTATCAAGCACTCTTCATTACAGCATCAAACATTCAAAAATGCAATCATTTAATTGTTACTTTTTAATATAACAAAGTATTTATCAAAACTGTCGTGTCTTTTTATTGATTTTAAGGTAATACTGTAATATAAAATAGAGAAACATGCTTGAAAATGTGTAACATCATACTTAAAAAAATTCAACACATGGCAGGATACCCCAGGGCCCTCCAGTGTCCACCCCCATTGCATCTCTTGTAATTAGTGTGACATATTGGCCTGATATTGCACATTCTCTAAGAAGCCTTTTAAATTTTTTATTTTGCATCTCCCGAGACATTATAGTCAGCAGATCTATCTGACATCCAAGTAATAAAAAACTTATCTAATCAGGCTACTCTTGCATATAGCAAACTGACAATGTAAAGACATAATGAGCTGACAGCATAATTCAATAATGAATATGAGCTCACATGCACTTTAAGATTGGCATTGAACACTTATTTTTTCGGCTCAACTTTTGAAGAAAACAAGAGCTATTGTACTTGACCTGGTATTTGTTTTTGCGGTTTAAAGTTTTTTAGCAGCTTGAATCTAAGCAACTACTACCATACTCCTACTGACCTTGATGAAACTTCACGTAAGTGTTCACCACCATTATATGCAATCAAAGGGAGCTTACCCATAATTTGGCATTTTTAATATTAGGCAGAATTATGGCCCCTTTTATAATTATAATTTGGTTAAATGTTTATAAGGCCATAACAAATTAATTGCTAGATTATTATCACCACACATTGAAACACAGACATAGGGACTCATGGAGACCAGTTGGATAACAACTCAGTTTTTATTTTAGGTTACATTATGGCCTCATTTTGATTACAGTTTGATAACAAGTGTACCTCTCACAGTAACTAATAGTCATACTTCCATTAAAGGCACAAGTAGGATAATTCTTTTACAGCAAAAATTTGCCTCTTTTGTATGTAGTTGTTTATTTCGGCATATCCCGAAGCTGGGAGTCATACTGCAGACCTCTGGGTCTAATCACTAGAATATAGCATTTTCATATAAAATTATTTATTACATTTTTAATTATTTTGTATTTAATGTGTGTTGTTTGTTTTTTTCAGCTGAAATGAGAGACAAATTCAAGACATTTGTGAACACACTTGCAACCATCAAAGTGGAAGAGGTATGTTATGAATTTATAAAGAGTAGTCAGATTCTCTGCTAATGGAGAAAATGTCCTAAGTGGGAGGAATGCCATAATTATTAAAACAACATGACTTTGTCCAAATGGACTGACCTCTGGCCACAGTACCTTGAATTTTAATTAGAAATTCATTCCCCCTTGTGTAAATATATATATAAATGAATGAAGTAAAAGTTCGGTCCTAGATGTTACTGTTGGTGTAGTATTAACTAATTGTTTCTTATACAGGAACTTATTATTGTTTGATTGAATATTAACATCATTTTTAGCTCTACTGGCCAAAGGCCGGAAGATCTTAAGCGATGGCGCGTTGTCTGTCATCTGTCGTCTGTTAGCAGCACTTTCTCTGAAACCACTAGGCCAATTAAACTGAAACTTCACATGCATGTTACTGTTGCAGAGGAGACTATACAGAAGATTTTTTTTTTTTCGATTTGAAATTCAATATGGCCGCCGTTACTAAAAATAGTCCAAAACTTAAAATATCTTCTTCTCATGAACGGCCCAACAGATTTTCAAAATGTTTATGTAGTAATGATGACCAACTATAGTATTGTTAGATTTGTTCAAATGGTGTCCCGAAGATTAAATATGACCCCGTCCCGAGGGTTCAATTAGGGGACACATGTCACAATATTTTTTTTTTTTTTTTTTAAGATGGGAATGATTTTGCCTATATTTTCACAGAAGCATTGTTTGATGAAGGAGATTCAGATTTGTAAAAATGAATGGGTTCCACTGTCTTAAAGGGTCAGGAGGGGCCCCAAAATGGTAAAAATTGAGAATTACTAAAATCATTTTCCTGACAACCGGTATGTCAGATTTGTTCAAATTTGCCATAAATTATCCCTATTTGTAGGGGTTTGATTGCAGATATGAATTAAGGAGCTAAAATTTATAGGGGCCCTGTAAGGGGACTTAGAATTTTACATAGGGATACTATGGGAAAACAGAAAATTCTCTTTTTCTTTCATCTATTCTGAAACCACTAGTCCAATAAAACTGAAACTTCACATGCATGTTTCTGATGCATAGGAGACAGTACAGAAATTTTTTTTTTTCGATCTGGTATTCAAGATGGCCGCCAATACTAAAAATAGTCCAAAACTTAAAAAGTCATCTTCTCATGAACGGCCCAACAGATTTTCAAAATGTTTATGTAGTAATGATGACCTACTATAGTTTTGTTAGATTTGTTCAAATGGTGTCCCTAGGGTTAAATATGACCCCGCCTCAAGGATTCAATAAGGGGACACGTGTCATTATAATATTTTTTTTTTATTTTTTTTTTAAATTGGAAATGATTTTGCCTATATCTTCACAGAAGCATTTTTTGGTGAAGGAGGTTCAGATTTGTAAAAATGAATGGGTTCCACTATCTTAAAGGGTCAGGAGGGGCCCTAAAAGGGAAAAAATTGGGAATTACTAAAATCATTTTCTTGACAACCGGTATGTCACATTTGTTCATATTTGGCATAAATTATCCCTATGTGTAGGGGTTTGATTGCAGATAAGAATTAAGGGGCTAAAATTTATAGGGGCCTGTAAGGGGACTTAGAACTTTACATAGGGATACTAAGGGAAAACAGAAAATTCTCTTTTTCTTTCATCTATTCTGAAACCACTAGTCCAATAAAACTGAAACTTCACATGCATGTTTCTGATGCATAGGAGACAGTACAGAAATTATTTTTTTCGATCTGGTATTCAAGATGGCCGCCATTACTAAAAATAGTCCAAACTTAAAAAATCTTCTTCTCATGAACGGCCCAACAGATTTTCAAAATGTTTATGTAGTAATGATGACCAACTATAGTATTGTTAGATTTGTTCAAATGGTGTCCCTAGGGTTAAAAATGACCCCACCCCGAGGGTTCATGAGTCAGTAGAGCGTTCTAAGGCCCTCTTGGGCCTCTTGTTATGAGACCAACATTGTATATCAATCCTCACAGAGACCGAGACCAGGTGGGGATTCAAACTCACAACCCCTGGATTGATAGTCAGATGGACTGAGCTAAACGGTTTCAACTTGTGGACTTTAAATTTTACATGGAATTTGTAATTATTAAACAAATAGAAAAAGCCAGAAATCTTCCATTTGATTCATCTTAAGTTTCACATCTTTCGTGTGTATGGGGGTGGGGTGGCGGGGATGATCACTCAAATTGAGTTTTCTGTTTCAAGGAGTATGTATTTTTATGTTGTTTCTGAGGTCACTTTATTAACAAAAATATAATATCATTCAATAAGTGTTGTTTCCTGTAAGTTTTTTTTTAAAGTTACTTGAAAATAAAGTCTTTGAGCCAACTCTGTCAAACATAGAAAAATGGTTTCCTCTCAATACTGTTTTGTTACCCGGAACGGAACTATCCACCAAAGTTCATGGTGAACTATTCTGATCTCCCTGTGTCCATTCATAAACTTTTGGTTGTGTGCTCTCTAGCATCAGCATTTTCCAATGGTTCTTCAACAAACTTACACAGTAGTTATATAACCACAATATTGGTAATTAGAAGTTTTGTGTACAGTAATTATATTTTGTATTAGCTCAACTTACAAAATTTGAATGTCTGATTTTTTGCGCATTTTAGCATTGTAACTTCTGCCTCAAGTGAGCGAGTTGGAACTAGTATGACCTCTTGTTAAGTAACTTGGCACAAATTATCACCATGACATCATTTGTCACGTACAAGACTAAGGTAGTAGTTGTTCGTTCCTTGAATTACTGTGATGTAGGTAATTGGTGTTAGTAATACGGTTAATGAGCTTCCATTAGGTAGTGATGACTTTTGTTTACTTGTAACCTCAATGGCGGATCCAATCTTTAAAAAAATGGTGCACTGCTCCCCCTCTTAATTCTGATACTTTATTAAACTTCACTATATTTCTATTGAAAAGCATGTGCATTGTTCAGATTTTCTGTTGCAAATCTGCCTCCTCTAAACTGAAATCCTGGGTCCGCCCCTGAACCTGTATTGGTTCTGCAAGTGACCAAGGCTGTAATTATGTCAAATGGATAAGCTTTAATGTAAAACTTAGTTTGTTTAGTGTACACCATACCATTGATAGAGAAAGTTGATTAGATGGTCTGTCATCTTTGTTTTGTTTATCGGTTCAGCTATTATAATCTGTCAAGATGTTTAACACAATCAGGTTATTGACATGGATTTTGTCCTTTTGGTATCAAAGAAGTTTGTTTTGTTTTTTTAATGGGTTTTAATGCCATTTTTAGCTCGTTAGGACGAAGTCCAAGGAGAGCTATTGCTGTAGACACTTAGGTTAAACTTTTGCGTTTAAGTTATCTATGCAACCACTCATTGGATGTGAATGAAACTTTGCATGTGTGTTCACCATCATCAATGCTCTGTTTTTCTCAGTGTTGTGTCCTTAACAATTGCTTTAAATGACTTATGTGAAACTATGAAGAAAGTTTTATAGAAAATCAAACACAATGTTCTTGAGTTTAAAAATTGTGATTTTTTTGGCCACCCAAAATAGAATAAAGATTGAGAACATTTTAGTAATGCTGTCATTAATTAAATTAATATTAGCATTACCTTGTGCTAGATATTTTATGTTTTAGCTACCAATAACTTAACTTAAATTGCCAATGTGAAGAGATAAAAAAAAAGTTATAGGCCATTATAAATTAATTGCTAGATAATCATCTAAATTTTTCTTAAAAACAGGAAGGGCAGGAGGATTTTATTTTTATTTTTAAATTTTTTTATTTATTTTTTTTTTTTTATAAAAAAAAAAGGTCGAGCGGCATGAAAATTAGGGGGTGGGCGTGGATGCTAATCTAGCAATTAATTTATTCTAGCCTTAATTAATTGTTTAGTAACAGCCAGCCAGCACACCAGGCTAGCTCAGTTGGTTATGCAGGGGTCATGAGTTCAAAACTACACCCGTCACATTCTCTGTAATGATTGACCATGAACTTGTTTTAAGGTCATAAATCTCCCACCTCTGAATATGTGGGGAAGTAATCAGTGACTTCTACAGATAAAGTGTCTTATACTAGCAGATGCCAGCACTGACAATGATAAGGCTACAGGTACACTGACTGCCGTCAAATAACTTAAATTATGTTGAAAAAAAGCTGCAATACCCCATACAGACATACAAAACAACCATGTTTTAAAGGTAACATTTAAGTGCCAACACCGTTAATTTGGTAGTCTGTGACATTTACCGCAGATGGATACATTTATTGATCCTTACCATGGTGTCCATGGCAACAGAAATAGGCGTAAGCCACACATTTTTAAATGATTTATCACTCTATTAAATGACAATTTTATTGGTGGCATACCAGGATGTCTGCTTGTTATTTCTGTTTACAAGATAAGATAGCTGTGTTGTGTCATGGATAACAAAACAACTGTAAGTTACATGTTTTATTATATATAATGTTTTCTTAACATGTTACATGTTAATTTTGAGACAATTTATGTGTTTTTGTGGTTGAGTGGTTTTAAGTTTATTGGTGTTTAATAATTAATTGAATATTTAGCGTCATTTTTATGCGTTTAAGGGCTAACATACGATCAGTTAACCTAACAACTGTTTCCTGGGATCCTGAAAGGTTAACCAGTACTCGAAAACACCCCATCTCTGCAAGTAACTAATAACTTTCCCACTTCAATCAGCGGTGAGAGATGAATGATAATGAAACACAATGTTGTATATCAATCATCATGCAGACTGTTGCCGGGTGGGGATTAGAACTCACAAAACCTGGATTGATAGTCAGTGTTTGATAAATAGAAAACATTTAAATATTCAGACACACAGCATTTTTGATCTTCACACTGTTTCTTGAAAGTAAAATTATATACAATGGCATATCCGTAGCTGACCCTGAAATGATGTGCAAGCCCATCTGGTTCTAGCTGGGTATGGGGGCATGCCCCAGTAGAAAATAGACTTTTGGGATGCATTTCTGAGGGCATTTCTAGGAGATATAATTATACATTCGCAAAAATATGTGCAAACCCGGGCGTTGTAGTGTAGACAGCTACGCCCACTGAATGGTCATGATGCAAATATGAAATTAGACTTGTGTTATGGAAACTGAAAAGTCCAATTTAAAAACAATTCCTTTTCATAGAAAAAAATATTCCAGAAAGAATGGTGGGGGAGGGAGTTCAAGAAGTAGTCAAGATGGCCCGCCAAATGGGTTTATCGGAAATATTGTAAAATTGTACAAAAAAATCTATGCCCACCATAAGTGAGTAGAATATCCTTAGATCCTCTTGTTTACTGCATGTAATCAGTAAATACTACCCTTTTGATTTAATAAAAGACGGTTTTATTGTAATATTTAGCATAAATTGTGGCTACCTGGATTGAATCTGGTGTATAATAACGTTGTTTATTGTCAAATACATGTATTTAAACTCGTTATTATTGTCGATATTTGAATTAGACCCAACCCATGAAATAATGTAAATAACTTAAGCCCTCATAAACTTCCAGGTAAACCCAAGTAGGCACTTAAGTGTCAACTTAAAATTATATTGCCTATCTTGTTATATTCCTATGTAGCACAGTGATCAACTAATGCTGGCGATTTGCGTACAAACCCTGAGATAAGAATTATGTTGTTTTTTTTCACTAGCAACAGTATTGTTTTCCAACAGTGTTCCATAAACGACTTATCATACTCAAATGAAATTTGTTTCAAAAAATCTGTTCATACATCTTTATAAGCTCACCTGAGCCAAAGGCTCACAGGTGAGCTTTTGTGATCGTCTGGTGTCTGTCGTTCGTAGTCTGTCGTCTGTCATTAACTTTTAGCTTCTAACAACTTCTCCTCTGAAACCACTTGGCCAATTTTGATATAACTTCACAGAAATGTTTCTTGGGTGACCCTCTACTAAGTTTGTTCAAGCCATCTTGATTCGTCAAAAAACATGGCCACCAGGGGGCGGGGCAAGTTTAATTAGTAAAAACTTAAAAAAAACTCTTGTCAGAAACTACTGACTCAATTTTAAAATGATTTCACAGAAATGTTCCTTGGTTGACCCTCTACCAAGTTTGTTCAAGCCATCTTGATTCGTCAAAAAACATGGTGGCCAGAGGGTGGGGTAAGTTTACTATATAAGCTATAGTAAAAACTTAAAAAAATTTCTTGTCAGAAACTACTGGCTTGATTTTAAAATAATTTCACAGAAATGTTCCTTGAGTAACCCTCTACCAAGTTTGTTCAAGCCATCTTGATTCGTCAAAACACTTGGAGGCAAGAGGGTGGGGTAAGTTTACTATATAAGTTATAGTAAATCTTAAAAAATCTTCTTGTCAGAAACTGTTGGCTCGATTTTAAAATAATTTCACAGAAATGTTCCTTTGGTGATCCTCTACCAAGTTTGTTCAAGTCATCTTGATTTGTCAAGAAACATGGCCGTCAGGAGGCGGGGCAAGTTTAATTAGTAAAAACTTAAAAAAATCTTCTTGTCAGAAACTACTGGCTCAATTTTAAAATTATTTCATAGAAATGTTCTTTGAGTGACCCTCTACCAAGTTTGTTCAAGCCATCTTGATTTGCAAAAAATATGGCGGCCAGGGGTTGGAGTTAGTTTACTATATAAGCTATAGTAAAATCTTAAAAAATCTTCTTGTCAGAAACTACTGGCTTGATTTTAAAATAATTTCACAAAAAATGTTCCTTGATTGGCCCTCTACCAAGTTTGTTCAAGCCATCTTGATTCATCAAAAAATGTGGCGGCCAGGTGGTGGGGTTAGTTTACTATATAAGCTATAGTAAAAACTTAAAAAATCTTCTTGTCAGAAACTACTGGCTTGATTTTAAAATAATTTCACAGAAATGTTCCTTGATTAGCCCTCTACCAAGTTTGTTCAAGCCATCTTGATTCATCAAAAAATGTGGGGGTGGGGTAACTTTACTGTATAAGCTATAGTAAATCTTAAAAAATCTTCTTGTCAGAAACTACTGGCCCGATTTAAAAAATAATTTCACAGGAATGTTCATTGGGTGACCCTCTACCAAGTTTGTTTAAGCCATCTTAATTCGTCAAAAAATATGGCGCCCAGAGGGTGGGGTTAGTTTACTTTCCCTTTACTTCATATAGACGCCTTTGGACACCTCTAATATTGAAAGCATTAATTCACCACGTATCAGCAATGGGTGAATTATGTTTATATTAACTGACAGAGTGATAAACAGTGCAGGAAGTGTTTAGATTGCTTGTTACGGGCAATCTGAACTCTTCCTGCACTGTTTTCAAAGGCCTTTTGTGATTGGTGTGGTAAAACGCGTATCTGTGGAGTAAAGGGCTATATAAGCTATAGTAAAAACTTAAAAAATCTTCTTGTCAGAAACTACTGGCTCGATTTTAAAATAATTTCACAGAAATGATCCTTGGGTGACCCTCTACCAAGTTTGTTCAAGCCATCTTGATTTGTCAAAAAACATGGCGGTCAGGGGGTGGGACAAGTTTAATTAGTAAAAACTTAAAAAATCTTCTTGTCAGAAACTACTGGCTTGATTTTAAAATAATTTCACAGAAATGTTCCTTTGAGGATCCTTCACCAAGTTTCAAACCATAGTGATTCATCAAAAAACATGGCGACCAGAGGGTGGGGTTAGTTTACTATATAAGCTATAGTAAAAACTTTAAATATCTTCTTGTCAGAAATCACCAAATCAAATTTAAAACAATTTTGTAGAAATGTTCCTTGGGTGACCCTTAACCAAGTTTGTTCAAGCCGTTGTGATTTGTTAAAAAACATGACCGCCACATTGAGGTGCTAGTTTACTAAATAGGCAGCTATAGTAAATACTTCAAAAGCCTTCTTGTCAGAATCTACTGACCTGATTTCGATGTAATTTCACTGACATTTACCATGGATGAACCTCTACCAAGTTTGAACTCTTCTACGCATCTGTTACATCTTCAAAACAAATCAAAATTCTAACTACTTGCCCATCTCGTTTTTCTGGAATTTTGAGTGTACATGTATTACATAATCTGCTGGGTGACTCAAGGTCAGTCAGGTGAGCAATATAGGGTCATCTTGGCCCTCTTGTTATAAAAGTTACGCATTTATATCTTTGCAATTATTTAGCAACGATTGAAATACAGAAGGATGGCTGCATAAGACGATTATAATAAACGGCTGAATTGGAATTTGAACAACAATTTCCTCAGCGAAGCAGCCAATAAGCATATTAGAGTTACTGATCTCTTCCATCATCTGCTGTTATGAATCGATTGCAGGCCATAAGAATTCACCAAATTGTTTGTCATTCATAAAACAAGTAAATTCTTTCTTTGTAAAAGAAATGTCTTCAAATACTGGTTATGCCTCTTTAAAGATGACCTGAAACCTACCTTTTACTGTATTCAACTGCAGAATGACAAGGTCCTTGTACTGAAGAAGAAGTATCGGCCAGACTCTGGAGGAGGAAATCCCGACGCAGATGCTTCACGTGCACGTTCAGAGCCACCTGGTGGCCAAAACCAAACATCCACAGGTGTGTGCATGAACTGAATACAAGTGACCTCAGATCAGTGCTATGATCAAACGCAGATTAATCAATATATATGCTTGAGTCAGGTCTGTTTTTCCTGCATGTAACAGCTGTGTGAAGCAGATGCAGGCACATCAAAAGTTCATTTCACAGTTTGTTACTATACGTTACACATGTATAAAATATAATTTTGTATTGCAAAGATTTGTCATTATTGCTTGTTGAGGGATTTTGTAAAGATACTTACTTAAAATGTGTAATATATACAAAAACCTGATGGATATTGTCTGTTTTGGAGGTAAACCAGGAACTGACTCAAGATTTCATATTGGAAGGGGTTTTATTTTCTGCAAATTTTCAATGTGTAGGAGTGGAAATTATTATTTTAGGAATGACATTAATTTTACAAGTTTAGTTGCAATACATAACAGGATCTCATGAGTGTTCATTTTTTGTTGAATTTATTAAATAAGTTTGCAAAATGTGTTATGCGAGCATACAATTTTTGCCAACTAGTTTTATGAATTTAATAATAAATGAACATGAATTTAAGATTCTTTTTTCACATAACTTCATGATTCTATAAATAACAGAAAGTAATATATAAGTTTCCTTCACTCATTGTATGTCATAATGTCTCGCAATAACATCATTTGACCATGATAACTTTATGTCATTTAGATTCTCAGGCAACTCAAAGTAGCTTGGCAATTTACGTATGAGGATTGAGTTATACGGTCAACTCCTGAGTGTTATATATTATACTGGAAGTTTGTTTTCGATGTTGATTATTATGGAAGCATGATAAAAATGTAGCGGATTTTTCTTTTTTTCACAGATAGGCCAGATGGCGCTGCAATGTCGTCACGGGTGAAGAGTGATGGTAATTTATCAGCATCAGATCTGAGATTGTCTTCATCAACAATAAACTCCATGGATAATATTTCTGACGAAATGTCCACGTCATCAGTGGTGAGTGTGGTTATAATTCCAACTTTATTACATACTGGTGGAGTGCCTGGCTCAGTGGTAAAGCATCAGATCCAAGATGGGTTCAATCCTCTGCCATGGCTAGGTGTGGTATCTTTGAGCAAGATATTTATCCACTTATGCAGGGTTAGAGATTAACATTTAGTATAAAGCAGGACAATTGTCTTTGCAAAGTCACTTGACCCCAGGCAAAGATTTCTTGTCCCCATTTTCCTTTTTCCACAATAAGTTAATATATTAATTATCCAAATCTGTGGGAGAAAATGCAGTATTTTCAATCTACAATTAATAGAATATTCTTAAACATGAAATGTCTTATTTTGCATCAGTGTAATACCATGTAAAGAAAACTTTAGGATCAAACTGATTACCCACCAATTACTTGTAGTTTGTGTTATTAACTTTGAATTTACTTGTCCAAAGAACAACTAACTGGAAAAATTGACATGTCCATCTGGAAATCAGCATGGCACAGGACAACCTTTAATTTTTATCCGTGATATGCTTAGTACTGGTTCTTCCCAGGAAGACTTTTGGCATGCTTTGTCAAAATTGAAAGAACTTGTTTCACAAATTCAGGCGATATAAAATAGATAAGTTTTAATATATTACATGCTTAAAAATTAAAAAAATAATAAATATGATAATAAAAATGATAACAAATTAAAATGAAAACTGATGATTCTGTTTTTCAGCAGTTTCTGAACACCCTTAACAAAGTGAGAGAATATTAAACATTTGAGGATAAAAATAAAACAAAATTATATAAAAGAAACAAATATAATAATAAAAACGATTGTAAAAAATAATAAATGAAATTATAATTAATATATTTTTAATAATTTCTATTTTGAAATAATCCAAACAGCTTCCAAAGTATTTTAACCCTTAACTCCATAGATATGTTTTTTTCCCACACCAATCACAGAAGGCCTTTGAAAACAGTGCAGGAAGAGTTCAGATTGCTCGTACTGCAACTGTTTTCCACTCTGTCGGTTAATATAAACATAATTCACCCAAAAATTCAAAAGCTTTCTATATTAGGTGTTCAAAGGTGTCTATATTAGAGGTGTCAGAAGGCATCTATATGAAGTAAAGGGTTAAGCATTTGAGAGTAAATTCTAGTTTTGTATCTGAATGGTCTAAGATTTAAGGTGACATCCCAAGATCAGATAACTATCAGCGCTAAGAACGAGCATTTATGATTAGCTCTTAAGTATAAAACTTGGATTCAAAATCTTAAATTTTACAGGAAATGAACAACCTTTTCCTACAAAGGTATAATTATGCAGTCAAACCTGTGTAAGAGGTCACCTTTATAAAGCAGCCACTTGTCTTGAGCAGCCACATTTTCTATTTCCCATTTATATAATTTCAGAGTAAACTAACCTGTTTTAAGCAACAACCTGCCTTAAAAGGTCACTTTTGCTTCTTTCTTGACTGGCTGTTAAAGACAGGTTTGACTGTACATGTAGTCAGAAAATATAAAATAACAATTTTTACTAGATATTTTGCTATTGAAATGTATTAAAAATCAGCAATTCTGAACTTGAGACTCGGTTTTAGACTCAAAAGTTTGATGAATTTAAGCCCTGCTTGATGTGAAGTTGTAACTTGCGGAAGAACAGTGGTTCTACTCTGATTCATTCTTAGTTCTTTCTGCAGAGGGGTAGGAATCCTCCGAATGGGTGTCATGTTCATTTTATCATTTTTTGTCATGTTCACTATTGTGGTTAAATGATCAACCCCTGTGTGTTTCCAGGGAGCCATGAGTGATGGCAAGAATAGAATCACTGTGGCTCATGCATGTCGTAAGAAGCGACAATTTGAGTAATACGATAGAATTTGCTGAAACTCTGCAGTTCTGCAGGTATCAAGGTTCTAGAGTCATTCTGCATATTCATATGTTGATGTATTTTTTTAATCTGTATGTTAATTAGTTGTTTTTGTACATGTAGAGTGAATCTGGAATCTTCCTTCCTGTTGGCGTTGAATAACCTATAATGTGTTGGTATGCTGTAAAACCCTATTCATTCATTCATTAGTTCTTTCTCTACCAACAAAA
This sequence comes from Panopea generosa, assembly GCA_029582155.1. Lineage (NCBI taxonomy): Eukaryota > Metazoa > Mollusca > Bivalvia > Adapedonta > Hiatellidae > Panopea > Panopea generosa. Next base: position 54,011,953 of record CM055900.1, on the reverse strand, counting down.
CTGGATGTCACATGTAAGCAATGGCATTAAACCCAATTAAAAGATAGATAAAATTTTACAACAACATGACTATCAAATATTACATAATGCCTGGCTAAAGAACACTGCCATTAATTTCCCATTCTGATACGAATATTGCTGGAGGGTTCCAATTTACAAAATACTAGATTCAATTAACTGCTAGGTAAAGCATCATGGTTAATCATTTATTGAAAATAAATTGTCATACTCTTGTATATATAACCTAATCATACTCAGGAAAAGTTCTGTTTCAAAATTTCATAAGCGGTGTGTAGTATGTCCCAGCGTAAAGTGATTTGTTCACAATAATGTGACGGATTAGTTATTTATTTAGCACCAGATTCTTGCAGGTTGGTTGCAAGACATATATGCAACAGGATAGATTATACTTCAAAATGGTTAGAAAATAAATACTTAGTTACAGCAATTAGTAAACAATAAAAATAACAGACATAATAAGAAATATGATAAAAAAGAGTTGTAAATGATGCCTTTATATAGTCATTTTGTCATGTCGAGATGCAATGGATTAGTTCCCACGGGCAACTGATAAGCTCTCAACTCAGATTCATGGCACTGGATTTGTTATCATTTCTTTTATATATCTCATGTCAATATTGTGTAAACAATTTATGATCAGAACTGTAAGCTAATTCATAGCATTACTGTGAACAAATCACTTCACACTGTGATAAGTGTACTTTTTTTATACTCAGAGCTCTGTTTTAGAATAATTTAAAAGATGTCTGCGATTTGTTATAATTTTCTAATCTGTTCACTACTCAGTCATCTGGTAACCAGGATGAAGAGACGATGAACACATCAGTGATGAGTGTAATGGAGCGAGCAAGACATCTCAACCGTATGGAGTCGGAATCTGAACTTCAACAATCGTCAACCTCTCCGCTCGGAGCCACCAGAAAAAAAGAGTTTAAAAAGGTGAGGCAATAGTGGTTATATCTATACTTGTGTGATAAGAATAGAAGTTTTATTATACTTGTATAACATACAAATGAGGCTGTTTGAGCTCTGTGCTGGCATATTTGTATGTATTTATTTTTTCTTGATTGCTGAATAAGCTCAGAGTATCTGAATCATTCTCCTAGGTACAGAACAACCTGTTTTAAGCAGTCACTTAAGGGAAAGAGCAAAAGTGATCCCATATTAAGGCAGATGACTGCTTAATACAGGGTAATTAAAATCAAATTATATAAAAATGGTAAATAGAAAATGTGTCTGTTTAAGATAAATGGTTGCTTAATAGAGGTGACCACTTACACAGGTTTGACTCTACTAGGTATTATTTTTAAGGGACCTCGGGGTCAAATGTGAAGTGTCATTTTTAATTACACATTTTAACGAATGAACGTTTTATTTCTTAACATGCTATTTCATTATAGTACAAGTTGTTAATATTTTAAGTTTTATTGTCTTAAAGGATAGAAAGACTTTAAAAATGGTACTAGAAGCTTCCTCACTTGACGCTCAGCATTTAGAGGAGAGTTCTAGGTCTGGTCGGCCCGGTGTCAGTATAATGTGACTGGGCGGGGTATCATACCATGTGTCTGCGGCATGATACTCCAGTGTGACAGCGCTTAGAATACTGTCTCAAGAAGACACCGTCACGATATGACTGAAAAATTATTGAAAGCGACGCTAAACACCATGCAACAACTTAAAGGATAGAAATAATTAATATCAATTAATTGGTATTGCTACAAAATCAATGAAACTGCTTTATCAAACTACTCAAAATCATTTTAGGCATCTGTTAACATTTCCTTAAGATTGTCTTCAACTAATAATTAACTTCTTTATCTGGTTTCTTATCTTTTCTGTGAAAAACCCTTCTTTAAAATCATGCCCATGTATTGTAGATACATGTACTGGTGTTCATATTTGTCCTATAATAATATAATAATTATAGTATTATACTATATAATACTAAATGATTGAGACAATAAGAGTCTTCCTTAGATATTCAGTTTTCCAAATTACGGATTCACTGTTTTTATTGTAACCGAGGCTATACAGAAGTTTCTATTAACCCTTTTCTCCACAGATATACATTTTTCCACACCAATCACAGAAGGCCTTTGAAAACAGTGCAGGAAGAGTTCAGATTGCTGGTAACAAGCAATCTGAACACTTCCTGCACTATTTTCCACTCTGTCAGTTAATATAAACATAATTCACCCATTGGCGAATTAATGATTCAATATTAGAGGTGTCCAAAGGCGTCTATATGAAGTAAAGGGTTAAAACAGTGATACCAAGGGTTGGACTCTCATTATCGTATTGCTATATTCATGTTTTTTTTGCTTGCATATCTGATCAACTAAATTATTATGTTTATCTACTGTCTTTTGATAATAATGCGCTGTCATACTAGCGCTTGTATGTACGTTTTGTGAGTACATAGCTTTTATATTGACCCCAGGGTGAGATTGAAATATAGTAAAATCTGTTAGTGGTCACCTCTATTAGGCAGTCGCTTGTCTTAAGCAGCTATACTTGCTATTTCCCATTTCTATGTTTTCAGTATATTAATTTGTATTTAGCAAAAACTTGTCTTTAGAGGTAATTTTTCTCATTCCTTTGACTGGCTGCTTAAGACAGGTTTGGCTGTATTTAACACTAGTATGAAGCAGATATTCTTATATTGTGAGAGAAAATAATACCATTGTGTGTTTGATATGTGAATCTCAATATAATTTTGTTATTTCAGGCCAGGGACACTGATGGGGAAGAATCTTGTGGTAGTGGCTATGTTGCTGTAAGTATGGATGTGTAATAGACATTATATCATATAATTCTCCACCTGGATTAAAGAAACAGTGTTCATTCCCCTTCCTTTACGATATAAGCATCTTTTATGGGTTTGACGTTCATGTAGAATATTCTGTCATTAGGGATATGTTTGGCTATCAAACATAAAATGGTATTCTATATATCTGTGACATGATATAAATACAAAGCTTAAAGTAACAATACCAAATTAGCTTGATGAAAGGCAGTCTGTATGTAGTTATTCTGCTTTATGCAAGCCAGACATGTTAGAAAAAATTTGGGTTCCCTCAATAAATTATTTTAAATGTTTTTTGTTTTTTTTATTTTAAACTTCTAAGTATTATCCAGGTATTATATCAATCTCATTATGCATTTTATACTCAATTAATAGTGTTCAATGAAATGCTGCAACTTTGCTACTTCGATGTTAGGAGTTGCGGCGTTCTAGTTGGCATGCTTGTTTCAAGACCCGGAGGACTCCGGATTGATTCCTGGTATGGTTTCAGTTGGGATTTTTCAAACGCACTGCCACAGTGCCATCATTGGACAAGTTACTATGAAAGCATGCAAAGCTTTTGGAGGGGATTTAAAGCAGTCATTACCGTGAACAGGGAGAGCCATACCCAGAACACAAAAATATCTCACTGAACTTCTGTGTCAGTGATTCAAATGCCCGAAAACCTGTGCACTTTGTGCCTGCACATGATACTCGCGAGAGGGTGTTGCAGTATCAAAAGATATAAATATCTCATTACAGCTGGGGTCCATAGAGAAGGAGTGGATTGTAACCAGTTCCTCGTCAGACTACCATTCCATGCATCAGTTGTTGTCCAAAAACCCCCACCTTGCTAAAGTTAGAAATTTCACCGACGTAAGTTTTAATTTCTTTTATCAATATGACTGGGACCATCCTTAAAAAATGTTAGTTTACTGTGCTCTGCGTGCGTCCACGGCATTTCTCCTTCAGTTGTGATTGGAATTTTAATAACTTGGCACAAATGTTCACTAGGACAAGATGATGTGTCATGCGAATGACTTGGGTCTGTTTGCCAAAGGTCTAAGTCAAAGCTCAAGGTCAAGTGCTTTGAAATCCAATGTATACACTGTGTTTCCTCTTGTCCGGCTTGACTTGAGTCTGTTCGTCAAAGGTCAAGGTCATAGCTCATTGTCAGGTGTTTGGAAATCCAATGTATACACTGTGTTTCCTCTTGTCCGGACCTTATCTTCTTTAGTTGTGATAGATTTAAATAACTTGGCACAAATGTTCACTAGGACAAGAGGATGTGTCATGCGATTGACTTGAGTCTGTTCGTCAAAGGTCAAGGTCATAGCTCATTGTCAGGTGTTTGGAAATCCAATGTATACACTGTGTTTCCTCTTGTCCGGACCTTATCTTCTTTAGTTGTGATAGATTTTAAATAACTTGGTACAAATGTTCACTAGAAAAGGACTATGTGTCATGCGAATAACTGTTCGTCAAAGGTCAAGGTCATAACTCAAGGTCAGGTGTTTGGAAACCCAATATATACATTGTATTTCCTCTTGTCTGGACTGTATCTTTTTTAGTTGTGATTGGAATTTTAAATAATTTGGCATAAATGTTCAATAGAACAAGATGATGTGTCATGTTGGTCAAAGGTCAAGGTCACAACTCCGCCAGTCCACTGCTGTTCCGAACGTATCTTCTTGAGTTGTGATTGGATTTTTAAATAAATTGGCACAAATGCTAACCAGCCCAAGACGATGCGTCATGTGAATGAGTTGGGTCTGTTCGTCAAAGATCATTTTTCTTTTGTTTTGGGGTTATAACTTACATATTTATGGTTTGATTTAGAACATCACACCAGTGCTTACTGGGACAAGACAATGTGTCATATAACAGTCGGCTACATATTTCCTATTGCGGCATTTACCTGTGATTTATGTGCTCAGCGACTTTTTCATTTTGCATAATTTAAATCCTCTTCTCTGGAAATGCCTTTACGTGTTAACGAGGTGGCGGGGTATATGACCACCTTAGTGGCAACCACTTGATGTATGTAGGCTTCTGGTTGGTACCTATCCTTTTTTTTTTTTTTTAAATGGACATACATGTAGCACACAAAAAACCCACCCCCATCAAAAGTGATTATAAATTCAATAAAATGTTTGGGTAGCTGCAATATAAATGGGCAGATAGGAGCAAGGCAAGCATTATTAAGTACAGCCAGGTATCATGCTGTTAAAACAATTACAGGCACAATTTCCTTGCCAGTTTATGATTTTGTTGACCTTTCACTGCTAGGGTCCTCCATCTCAAGATCACTTACCTCTCACTGCTAAGGTTGTAGGTTCAAATCCAGCTCGCTCCAAAAACTTTGTGAGAAAGTTTACCAGTTACTTGCAGAAGGATGGTGGTTCTGCTCAGTCTGACTCAGTCTGAGGTCTTCCTCTACCAGTAAAACTGGATATGCCATAAATGTGTTGAAAATGGCGTTAAACCCCATATTAAAAAAAACACAAAAAAAACAAAAAACTCACAGTCACACTTGGAAATGGGCGTGACTTGTTTGTGCTGTAGTGAGTGATATAACCCTGTTTACCTTGATTCATACATGAGTTTGGATTGAAGGTTTTTCACAAATGTTCATAATATAAGTGTTTATAACTTGGTAATGTAAGTGTACTTGTACAGTTTATCAGCAAGTCAGTATTTTATAAATGCCAATTTTTAATATTGTCAGTATTCTATGAATGTGTATATGTTTGTTTAAATGATTATAATATACATTGTACATGTTTCTGTATTTCTTTTTTATGTACACATGCAGGGGGTGAGTGTTCATTTTCTACTTTATATTCAATTTTGTTAACTTGGTATTTTCAGTTTTCTACATTTGTTCAACAGTTACGTGATTTTAAACAATGATACAAGTTTGATTATGTTTATAAGAATATAAAAAAAAAAAGAATTTTTATATTGTGGAAATGTGTTCTTCTTTTAAGTCATTTTCTAATCAAATTTTTGGAGTCCTCCTTGGATTTGTGGCACTGTTTCAAGATCACTACATCTCACTGCTGAGGTCATGGGTTGGAACCTTGCTCAATCCAAAAACTGACAAATTATGTCAGAATATTTGCCAGTACCTTGCAGAAGGATGGTGATATCTACATTTATCCATCAAAACAACTGGTTACCATTTATAACCTGTTATGTTTGAAAATGGCGTTTTAAGAAAAAAGAATGTTTAATGATCAAATTAATTAGTATATTATGTTAATTACAGATATATGTTTAATGATGAAATTAATTAAGCTATTATGTTAATTACAGATGTTAATAAGTATATTATGTTAATTGCAGACATATGTTTAATATTTTGTTTTTCATGTTGTGAATCTTGGCGCATCTTTTACAGCATGTAAGTATTGTTTTGTTCTAAATAATATCTATTTTAAAATTTGATAAAAAAATATGATCAAACCATGTTTAAAATTGTCTTTTTACAGTAAAATAAGTTATATGTACATGTATGTATATCCAGGTAATGCATGCTAGGAACAAGGTCAAAATGTGCAAATTTAGACAATTCAAAGGCCATAATTCAAGCAACAAATTTGGCCAGTTCAAAAAAAATTGTCTGATATTATGGTAATATAACTACTTTGTAGTAAATTGTGATCAAATTATTAAATTGGTTGCAGAAAGTTTGTTAATAAAAGAACAACTTTTTTCCTCTTTGGTCAAATTTTACAGGAGTAATGGCCCGTTTTTGCCTTAATTTTCAGTAAAATAATGGTTTCATCAATAACTTTTGAAATGGTCTATGTATTTAATTAATATTTGGCTTGCAGCTGTATAATTGCAGCATAAAATACAGGTCACGTTTGATATTGATAAAAATTTATAGCAGGATTATCTGTTCTGTGGACATATTTCTCGTTTTTGGTAATTAAAAATCTGTCCAAAGGATGCACACTCATATAAAGTAAGCAGGGACATATAAATAATTAAGTCACTGATATATATTTATTTAATGTTAGCATTTACAAATGTTTTTGTTCATCTATAACAGACAGCGTTACATTGGGCAGCTAAACATGGGCGAGTCGAGGTGGTGAAAATGTTGGTCGGCAAGCCCGGAGTTAATGTCAACCAGAAAACGGTATTTAGCTAATTTTTGTTTTTAATTTTTTTAAAATTTTATTGTTTTATTTTTGCTATCTGGGTTACATTTTGTAAACATTTTGTATGTATTTACCTGCTTGCGAGCTTCAATCTGAATAAAGCTTCCAGCAGATCATATTTTTAAATTGGCTCCATGACAATTACATATTTGTAGTACTTGAATAGGATAGATTAAGTAACCAGTCGAAACACAGAAACAATTAAAATAAAGTAAATCTTGGCATGCGTAAATTTCACCAACATATTTAAGTATATACATAAATACCTAAAATCTTAAAGTGAGAAAAGTGTCCAAATGACCGCGATCTTAGACTGGTTCAAGTTTCTTCTTCGTCATTTATTAAAGAACAAATAATTAACCAGCCAAAATTCAGTTCAGTTCTGAAGTATTTAAGTACAGACCCTAAACCGCTCAAGTACCCCATAATTGCACTCCGTTTGCGCTCAGTTTGCACTCCGTTCGCGCTCCGTTCGCACTCCGTTTGCGTGCACTTGATTAAACGCGGTTAGTTAAATGCACTCACAAACGCAAGTATTCGGTCACGAGCACTGTATATCTGAGTGCTCTCTTTAATACTCTTCTTAGCATTAGCTTTGTTCAGCGTTCACTCAACGTTCAGTTCGCTCAGTTCGATTTCAGGCCCATAACCAATCGCAACATCTCAACTCTTAAAATGATTCTTTATTGACTTTTTAATTTAATCTGTTCAAATGGAGCAATAAAATGTATCCATGGGATTTAGTCAAGGCAAATTAATTCATAATCCGATTGTTTGTCTACATATTATGTCACCCGCTGGGCGAAAGGTTGTAAATTTCCGATAAACAGTATCAATAGTAGACATGTTTAACGGAAGTGTCTATGTTTTGATATGTGATCAGTGGTCTGGGTGATCAAAGAATATCACACGTTATACCAACTTCTGATATCCAGACCGACATGTTTTTGCGTCAGTATCTTCTTTGATATACCGTAAGCCGTTTGTTACAGGAAAGCAATAAAGTTTGTCCACAAAATTTACAGATACATCATCAACATAAACTAAATATATTGTTATTAGTAATTAAATTTAATTAATAATTCCATACTGTTGATATCTCGTTGGCCTTATAATAATCCATAAATCTGCTCAGTGTAAACAGTGACTTAACAACATGTGGATATATCACTGGCAAACTAAAATAAGCTTTATAATCAATAATATGCACTGCATTGGTGATGAAAAATTTATAATAATTAAGTGGTTTTTTAAAAATAATAATCTTGTAGTGTTTTTCTCTATTTGGGTCCAAATGTGGCTTCACTAAACTTAAAAAGATATTCTGATATATTAAGTTTTTATAATTATTTTCGTTATCATTATGTATATAAATATACATGTACTTGCAATGAACTTTTTTCAGTGGGTTTCTCAAATTATTCTTTTACTGATAGTATGCTTTATGTTAATATATTATTTGAAATGTGAAATGACAAACTATATTAAACTTGTTTGAAACTACACCCACTGTGCTATACCGCTAATTATATGACACGCAGCAACACACCCGTGGTGTTAATTACGTTATGTCACATGCCAGTGAGAGCCGTGTCATTTAAGTTATACATGTATGCTAAAGCGGTGACTTATCGGTCTATTGACCAAGGAAGATATGTATGATTTCATTTTGATTGTAATTCGTGCCAGATGGATGAATCTTAATTGAGCCAATAGTATGTGAATGAAAAGAAAAGATAAAAAAGAAAAACTGCCAGCCAATTAACAACAAATAAAAAAATCATTTAATTGGTTATTCGAAGTTTCAAAACACTTTAGTATGTAAATATCATGATGTTAATATCATTAAATTAACGAACCGAAAACCCCACGCCAGTTCTGAATGAATAGTAGAAAGTGTGACACACATATTAAGGGATGTGTATTCAGGGCTGTCATTTTACCACAGCTGCCATAGCGATTTCATATAAAAAAACAGATACAACTAAAAATCAGAATTGTTAATTTACAAAATAAAACAATCCTACAATTTAAAAACTAATAAAAATTAAAGACATGTCTCTAAATAACTCCTTGTAAAAATGTAGTATTTTATTTGTATTATTTTTTACTTTCATTATTTGTTTTATTTTTTATAAATATTATTATCATTGGAGCTATTATTATAATATACATACTGACTTGATTTGTCACAGCTTTTATATTGGATATGTGCGTACATGCATCTGGTCAGTCGTTCACAATTAATATAACAATTTAATTACTATTATGAAGGCAGAGTTGCATGGCAATCACCAGAACAGATACTCATGGTGAGAACCACATGTGTGTCAATAAATAGTTTATTAGTGATTTATCGGTCCATTGATCACGAAGAAGCCTGCCGGTGTGTAATTTTCATTTTTATTAAAATTTGTGACAGATGAATGAATCTTAATTTAACTCGCGGCATGTGATTGGATACGAAATATATAGTCAAAATCAATACTAAGATATGCAGATTTTTTATAATATTATTATTATCATCATTATTATTAATATCTATTATATATTTTATTATTATTTATTACTATTATTACTAATATTATTTTCATTATTATTACTATTATTGTTATTTTTGGTATATTACTTTATTATTATATTATTATATTATAATTATATAATTATTATCCGAGTATTTTTTCTTCTTTATTATTATTCTTCTTATTATTTTTATTGTTGTTATTTCTTACTTGTTGCCCTTTTCACAGCTTTTATAATGGCTTAATTGTTACGTGTTTACGTGTACGTGATCAGGCGTATCGATTTTGTAGGAAAGCGGGAAAACAATATATTTACTATTTTATAGGCAGTGAATACATGTTCTTTTCTTGTTTATTTAAACCTTCTTCATGATCAAAAGCTGTTCTTTAGTCAATATAAGATCATAACCTCAAAAAGGTCACCTAGAAATTTACGTTTACTAGTTTTTATTTCCTGTGTCTAATGTGTTATTTCGGTCTGTCGTGTTAATTTGGCATACATACATTTATTTTACATTAATTTAATTTAGTTTGATTGTGAAGTAAGCTCGGAGCTTATGCATATTGTTCTCCAGTGCATTCCCTTATTAGATCTGTTACTGAATTGTGTTTCGAGAGGTCGGGTAGAGCCTGGGTCAAACTTGCGACCTCTGCTGTCTGAAGCCAGCACCCTATCCACTGTACTACTGACCCACTTTATATTTTAGAATACAATTAATTTGTTATATTATTTTAATGAGATGTGCACGAGTATAATGTTTCCACTTCAATTGCAATATAACAGTTTTACGTACATTTGTTCACAACTAAGCACAAACTCAGTGGAACTATGTTTGGGGAAAATATAAAACTAAAGTCCAAATTAAATTGAAAATTGGTAATTATTATTTTGCCGAAATACCCAAACAAATAGAATCATAATCATATAATTTTCCGCATATCTATGTTTTCTTTGATTCACACATGCTTGATATTTTTGTAATTGGAGCAGTATACACTTAAATTGAGATTAAGTACATGTTTTGTATGTTCTATAACTAATTTATATCAAAATAATACGGCAAATAGTGAATTCATATTACATCTTTTCGAATTGTTATTTACACACGCTTGCGCTCTGCTTACGCTCTAAGTGCACTCCGTTTGCGTGCAATTGGGGTACTTGAGTGGTTTAGGGTCTGTAACACTAAGAAAATGTTGATAAAACAGGAGCCAGGTCATAAAATTTAGAGAACCACTTCCAATAAAGATGGCATCTCTGTCTATCTTGTTCTTTATGTATCAGATTAACTTACTCTTTCTCATTATAAGTGTTGAATGTTATAGCTAATTGGACTTAAATTTTAGTAGTCGTTGGAAAATTAATTAGCAAAGCCTTTACATTAAAATATTAATAACATTCTGTCTGCCGTACGGCGAGTGTGCTATTTTGACATCTTGTAAGGTCTCTTACTGTACATGCATAGTACAGTGGTAGAGCGTCGAACCCATGATCGGAGGGTCGTAGGTTCAATCATCCCCTACGGCTATGTGTGGTGTCCAAGATATTTTATCCACATATGCTTAGTACTGTTTCTATCCAAGAAGTTTTCAAGCGTGATTTGTCTAAGTTGTAATAACTTGATTCACAAATGAACGAAAATAGTTAAGTTTAAAAACTTAACATGTGCACATTACTGTAGTATTTAGATGAGGGCTACTAGGGGAGTCAATGAAGTAAGGAAGTATATTAAAAACAGCTTATATTTCCATCTCATTCTGAATCATGATACACTGGCAGATATAGACGGTAGGGACATAGAGTCTTGACATACTGCCCCATTTTCCAAATATTAAAAACGAGCTATTTCAGTGAAAATGGTGCAAAACTGGTATAGCCTCTAGAGTTTGGGGACACCCATAGAGATTAAAAAAATATTTAAAATTTTGAAAAAATATATAATTGGACGCCTGGGAAATGTGCTGAAATAAATATTTCTTCCCCTCCTCTACATGTATTGAAAGCTTCCCTGGAATTCGTCACCCATACATGTATATTGGGAAATTGCCCAAAATCTGCAATCTAGAATTTTCGTAAGATACGCCACCCTTCAACCCAACTTCAACTTGTTATCCTGAATCTGCTTATACGTATAATTATGATGGTTATATTGGTTTAATATTTTGTAAGTTTATTGGGTCATATGAAGTTTTATATCACACATTATATACAGCAGAACTGTGATTGATTGATTGAATATTTAGCGTCATTTTAATGCCATTGAGGGCTAACAGACGATCAGTTAATTTAACCACTGTTTCCTGGGATTAACCAGTACTCGAGCACACCCCCATCTCCACAAGTAACTGATCACTTTCCCACTTGACTCAGTGGTGAGAGACGAATGATAATGAAACGTATTGTCGTATATAAAACATCACATAGATTGTGGCCGAGCAGGGATTCAAACTCACGACCCCTGAATTGACAGTCAGACATGCTAATGACTGAGCTAATCAGGTCCGACTAGCAGAAACTGTGAACAATGCTTGTAAATGATTAAAGTGTCCAAGTACCCAGGTAAAGGTACTTACAATTTTATGTGTAAAAAATTTAAAATATAATACAATGTATATAGAAAATGTTTGACCTACAAGTTCCATAATTAACTGTATCTTTAGTCTTGGCATTGTTTTAGTTTCTGTGTATAAAAGTTTAATATATACTTTTATGTTTAAACTTTGTTTTTCTTTCATGTGCTGTTATCCAGAATGTAAGTACAATACTTATGTTACTCAATTCCATATTTAAATATCTTGTTTGGTAAATTGAAACGACAATAGGATGATTTAATGACTCTTTTTTTCTGAAGACAGAATTTATTGCAAAAAGTAAAAAGTTTGGTGTAACTTATTTTCTTGTACAGGAAGTGACGTCGCATCACATAATATGAATGTGGTCCAGTGGTAAAGCATCCGACCCACGTTTGATGTAACAGGATCAATCTTCTGCTACTGCTATTTGTAGTGCCCTTCAGCAGGACACTTTATCCACATATATTTAATACTGATCATAACCAGGAAGATCTCCAGCATGATTTGTCTGAGTTGTAAGAACTTGTTCCACAATCAATGTAAAAGAAATAAGTTCAAAACAAACATTAAAAAATTGATCACATGGGTGTAACACAGGTGTGATAGTTTTTAGTGTCTGGATTAAGGTTAAGAAGTCAAAAAATTTAAAATAGTTTTAAGTTGATTCTAAACAAACTGCATTGGTGATACTAGTCCCACAGGATGGCAGGGTTATTATGGTGTGTAGGTCATGGCCATAGTCACATTGAGGCAGAAGGAAGGAACTGCTTCCTAAATGTTTTCAGAAGTTAAAAAAAAAGATGAAGCATGATTTTTGTAAAGTCAATGCTTGTTTTGTCCAATAGCTGCATTTCTAAGTTCCTGACGTTGGATAAGTAATGTTTAAAGAAAAAATAGGGTGGTGGTTTGGATGTCCCCTAACCCTCCGAAATAGACTTTGATTGTCTGGCTACAACACTGGAGGTGCAAGGACACAAGTGCACCCCAGAGTTATCTGCCTGTCTGATTTGGGTGACAGTAATGACAGAGATTGGGACTCAGTGGGTGGTATAGGTGAGATCAAACATGATTGCTACTCACAGAGAACTATATTCAGATATCTTACAGCTTCTCGTACAGTAAGGTTTTCTGATTTGAACAAAAAAATGTTTTATTGAACAAAAAAATTTTTACAAATACATGTGGTGCCATTGCAATATTAAAAATAAGTATATTTTTTTTCTAATCAAATGATCTATGATATACATTTTTTAACCATCATCTGTAATTATGCCTGCAAAATATGTAAGTACTTACTGTAAAACATTGTTAATTTTAGGTTCAAATTATACATTACCAAGTTGAAATACATGATTTTTTTCTTCTTTTTCATATCCTGTCATTTGACCAATTAAATAGGGGGTAAGTTTTACCTTGTACTTAATTTTGTATTACATGTTTTGTTCACTGCTGAGGTCATGTGTTTGACCCCAGCTGTTGGGAGTCATGGGTTTGAGCCTAGCTTTGTCTAAAGATTCTATATAAAATAAAAGTTTGCCATGTTTCTGCGGACGGATGGCTGTTTCCACACTTGGATGCAGTCTGAGGTCTTCCTCTCCTCTCTACCAGTAAATCAGGAGCCATATACATGTATGACTGATCAATAGCTATGCATAGCAAATGTTTGTTGTATTATGTATCCAGGCCTACATTTTATATCTTGTAATGTGTTGAAAATAATGTTAAAACCCATTAAAAAAATATACTGGTAACCCTGTCTTAAGCAGCCAGTCAAGGGGAGGAGCAAAAGTGGCCTTATAAGACAGGTCATTACTTAATAAAGGTGAATTTGTAGTGAAAGCATAAAAATGGAATATAGCAAATGAGGCTGCTCAAGACAAGTGGCTGCTTAATAGAGATTACCGATTTGAAATACAGGCTTAACTGCTTAACTGTTACCCCTGAAGGTCAATTTATCATTACCTTATAGCCTATAACAATTGATTTTTACTTAACTGAACTTTTACATAATTATATTGGTACAATGTAATAACTGATATTTAGAGAGACGCAGTTAATTTTTGTCTATCATTTTTGCAGGGCTACACAGCATTACATCTGGCAGCCATACATGGTCATGAAGACATCATAGAGTTGTTGATCCAAGGATTCAGTAAGTGGCCTTTGTTATATTATCTATGTTACCTATAAAAAATACATTTCATTAACATTTTTTCTACCAATAGATGGTATACATGACAAATACTGACGACTTGTAGAGTGTGTAATCTTGTGTTCATTTTTAAACTGATTTATTTTACTATGATTGTGAAACAATTTAATATAACTTAGACAAATCATGCTTCAAATCTCCCTGGGTAGAACCAGTAATAAGGGTATGCAGAAAAAGTGTCCTGCTCAAGGACACCACATATAGCCGTGGGGGAGGATCAAACCCTTGACCCTTCGGTCTTGTGGTTAATCTTGTGTTAGAGTGTCAGACTAACAATCAGGTTTGAGTTTCATCTCCAGCCACAGCCATGTGTGGTGTCCTTTAGCAAGGCAGTACTTTTGCATATGTTTAAAACTGGTTCTACCCAGGAAGACTTCAAGTGCGATTTGTTTAACTTGATGTAAACACGCGTAAAAAAAATTGTGTTGTTTGATGTGCTGTCCCAATTTTCATTTAATCTTCACCAAATTTACACATTAATTATATAACCAAATGGCTTGAACAATTTTTTCAGCTGGTTAAATCAGATAAAATGTGTCTGAGTTATGGTCTTTGAATTGTCAAAACATGCATTATTTGATGTCATGTGCCCTATGGCATAGTTGTCACTATGGCGGTTCGGTGTATGTCTGTGTGTCCATCCATCCAATTTTGTCCGGGCTATAACTTTCTCATAAATGCCGGTAAAGGGATTTTAAAATAACATGGCATAAATGTTCACTATACTGACACAAAATGTCATGCATAAGACCCATGTCTGTAGCTGAAAAGTCATGGTAACACTAAGAGGTTCAAAATTAGAAATAGTTAACAAAATTTCATGTCCCCTCCATATCTTGTAAATCTCTTGGCAGATTTTGAAATAACATTGTACATGGCCTCGAGATTATAAAATAGTTTCATGCTCAACTCAAAATTCATACTCTTAACACAATTTCCATGATTTATATAAAAACACAAATTGAAGTTCACCATATTAAAGCAGATAATGTGTAATACACAATACCCAGGTCAGTAGTTCAAAAGTCAAGGTCACATTTAGAGGTTCAAGGTCAGAAATATGTACAAAATTTCATGTCCTCTCCATATCTTTTAAACCTCTTGACAGATTTTGAAATAATGTATCACAAATGTTCACCATAAAGAGATTACATTAAATCTCAGGTCTTCCCTGGTCAACATTTTAACCTTGGACATCTACATGTAGTTTTAATAAAGGGTTATTGAATTACTGGATTTATCTGTTGAACACTTGTTGCTATGGTCATCCAACATGGCAATAATAATAATTAAAGAATATCTGGGGCGGTAATGAAGAGACTGGGATGTTGATTGCTCATGCCAGCAGTGTTAGGTTTGATCCCATAGTTGACCCGAATGACTCTCAAAAACAACAAACAGGCCTTGAGATTATAAAACTATTTTCATGCTCAACTCAAAATTCATACAAGCACTCAAACACAATTTCCAAGATTTGTAAAAAAACACAAATTTGAAAGTATTAATGCAGATTTGAGATGAGAAATTACAGATACCTTACTTATAGTTATTTTTGTTATGACAAGTTCATTCGTTTTTGAGTTGAGCATGAAATCTTGAGTAGAGCTTGGAAAAAAGATTTATCTCCTCAACCCTGTCCTCGCTCTCCCCCACATATGGACTCAAGAGCAGTTCGCAAAAGCTCTTTCTTTACAATCAAGCTTTAGTAAAGGTAAATTAGTATAAAAATGAAAACAAAATCAGTTAACCAAAAAAAAGGAATATGATTTTTATCAAATTTTGATCTGCGTAATTATTATTTTAAAATTGCAGAAGCTGATCCTAATATTCGAGATTACAGTGGCAAGAGAGCAAAACAGTATCTGCGAAATTCCGCCTCAAGCCGGTCTCAACGTAAGTCTGCTTCTAACTTAGCTGATGCTGTTGACAGTCCTGTCATTGTTACGAGTATTAACCTTAGAAACACTCCAGCGGGCACTGTACCCCCGCAACTCCGACACAGTGCTCACTTGCCAATTGGCAATCCACAGGACTTTAGGCGAGTGAAAAGCGCAAGTATGATGATTAGCTCGCCGACAGACTTCAGACATGTTCAGAGTTCAAATTTTAGTGACACCATCGGGGGTTTTGGCGTCGGCTCACTCCGAGCTTCTTTAAGGGTAGAGTCATTGACTCTGTCAGATAATTCTTTAGAAGATAATTGGACAGATTCATAATGATTTGTTTTCAAGAAATGAACAATAAACATTGTAGGATTTATATAAAATTGTAGCCATAACAACTCGTCAAACATGACATACTAATTTGATATGGGTAATTTTTACATTGCAAGTTTACTGCTATTCCATTATCTACAATGACATTATCTACAAATGAAATATGCGCTTACCCTATGTACCCGCGTGTTTTTGATGCACTCATTGCCTGCTCAAGTAACTATGGTAACTAAGGTATAGAGAATAGTAGCTCAGTCATTGTTTAGTGTCACACCGTGGATTACTTCATTTTTGAGGGGTTAACAAAAACTTTATTTAGTGTTTTTTTTTATTATTTTTACTAACATAGATGATTAAGTGAGGCGGTAGCGTAGTAGATAGAATGTTGGTCGCCCATGCCAGAGGTTGTGGGTTTGATCCCCAGCTCGACCCTATGCCTCTCAATTAACAACACTCAATACTGGTTCTATCCAGGAAGCAGACCATATATATGAGCAGTTCATATAAGCTCTGAGCTGTCTTCTTAATCAAGCTAAAATATAAACATAGAGATGATTTGATTCTACTGGAATTAGAGACTATAATGATTGAAATAATCTACAGCAGTGCATTTTGATATAACCAGATAGGGTTTCAGGTATTGTTTTATGTTCACTATAATTGAATTTTGAATGTTTATTGATATATACAGGTAACTTTTAAACACTATAAGGCATAATTTATTTACATTCCTTGTCTAAATTATTATTATTTTGGTTGCTCATATTTTTTATTTTTCAGTACACATTGTATACAAAGCTATGCATGTTGTAACTCGTAGATGTATTTGTGGTGGTTTGTTTTCAGTTATGATTTATACATATATATAATATATAGGTGTTGTAGTCGAAGGTATTTATTAAATTTATACATTTTTTCTCTCCTATACTCTACAAAGGTAAAGCAACTCTCTGCCGATGTTTTGATTTGTTCTGTCAGGTATCTTTGGGTATGACTGTTAAGAGGATCTTGAAATGAAATTAGCTTCCAATGATGCACCTGCAGTATGTTTCATCCAAGCAAAAAGCATTTTCCACATTTGTGAATCTTTTGATGGACTTCTAACTCTGATATTGTTATAACAGTTATGGTGTGAACATGGCATTTTCCTGTTTGTAAATCTGTGAAACGAAATTAATTTTGCAACTATTTAAAACACTATAATGTGTGCAGTGCAATTCCTGATTGTGATTTTTGAGAACTCAGATTGAAATATAAATATTTCCTTGCTCAAGAAGTTTTGTAAAAGGATTTTAAATCAAAAACCATGGCAACAGCATTTTATGGTTTGAATGCTGATTTTCTTCCCCATTTTGGGTTTATTATATTATTTCTTTTGTATATTAACTCAAAAAATTGTGCTTGAAAGTTAATTTAATTTTGGATATATATTTTTATTTGCAATCTGCCTAAAAAGCATGACATTCGCAAAGAATATGTATGCCAAAGTTACATCCGCCTCTTCAAATACCTTGCAATAGATTTCTGTTGGATTTTTTGGCAGAAAGCTGGCAACACAAAATGCTGTTGTTGTTATATCAGTGGGAATTTGGAAAAAAAAATATGACCTTTTTTCTCTCTGGGTGTAAGCTCTGCATGGCATACTGTTGTGCAATGATATTGGCATACTTGTGTGTGACGTCTTATGAGATGGAAGGAATTATATGGTACCAGTGCAAATAATATTAATTGATCTAAAAAGTTTGTATGCCAGGAAGTATTTCTGCTAAGCAATGAAATTTAAACGGAATATCGATGAAAATTATTTTTTAGTGTTCTGTATTTATCGACAATTTCTAATATTTCTGCACTTAACAAATGTTACACAGCTCACCCTTGCAAACACATGAGTTTAATTTGTTGAGCAATATCTGACTCCCGTACAACTAACATGCATGTGAGGAAGTTACCTTTATAAGCATCTACGAATATCTATAAACATTGTTGTTTTAGAGATGCAATGTTATTGGTACTGGCAATACCATTTACTAACAAATCGATAGTTAACAATAGAAACAAAAATATATAAAATTATAATTTTTATTCACCTCCAAATAAGAATTACATGTGGCTAATAAAATGCACTCCAGAGAAATACATGTACATGTACATGTGTTCTTTTTTAAACAAATATTTAAATAAATTTATTTATCACATATCCATTTATACTAGTATTTGTTCAGGTGTTTGCCATAACATCATTTATTAAAACTGAATTTTGTCTTTGGTAAACGATTTTACATTCGATAATTTTGTGCTCAAAATATTCCTGTGTCTTAAAAGTCGAGTTGCTTTACTACCTCCTCTGTGATATGGTTGGGTCGTTATTGAGTTATTATTTTTACGTTATCTGTTATAAATCTGTTATTTATACTGTTATAGATAGTAACAGTAGTGTGTTTCTGTGTGTAAGTATGTCCTTATAGTCAATCATACAACATCCAGGCTAACATAAATGTACTGTTCTTGTACTGTTACATGAGCTATCTACTCAGTAAATGTTTCTCATGTGGTTGGGGTCAGGGATTTAAATTTAAGCTGATTAATTACTGGAACAGTGAAGCTTAAAGCTTAGTCTAATTTAATTCTCATCCATGGATGAGTTTAGTTTAATATTCAGTCAGGTAGTTTGGGGCTCAGTCCATGTAGTTTTGGCTTCAGTCCATGTAGTTTGGGGCTCAGTCCTTGTAGTTTGGGGCTCATTCAATGTAGTTTTGGGTTCAGTCCATGTAGTTTGGGGCTCAGTCTATGTAGTTTTGGGTTCAGTCCATGTAGTTTGGGCTCAGTTCATGTAGTTTGGGGTTCAGTCAATGTGGTTTTGGGCTCAGTCCATGTAGTTTTGGGTTCAATCCATGTATTTGTGGGTTCATTCCATGTAGATTTGGGTTCAGTTAATGTAGTTTGTGGATTAGTTCATGTAGTTTGTGGATTAGTTCATGTAGTTTGGGAATCAGTCCATGTAGTTTCCAGTTCAGTCTGCCTATCTTAGGGTTCAATCCCTGTAGTTTGGGATTCTGTCTGTGTAGTTTGGGGTGCTGTCAATGTAGTTTAGGCTTTAATATAGTTTGGACCCTGGGTTCTGTCCATTATGTTTTGTGTTTTAGGGATCAGCTCATGTTATTGGATGTTCACTTTTTTGTATAACTATACACTCATTCATTGTAGTTTGTTATCTGGCCAGTACAGTTTACGATTCAGACTTGTATATTCACGAGTTAGCGAGTTGCTTAACGCAGTGTTAGGAGCAGTCATTGGATTATGGCATTTGATCCATGTAGTTTGTTCAGTTCTTGAATTCATGTTTGTTTGTAGCCTTATATCCTAAAAAATTATATTAATTCAGTATATTTTTTTTCTGGGATGGTGTGGTTTAAGGATTAACCATGTCCCAGTGTTTGGGTTCAGCCTTGAGAGCCATCTTGATTTTTGTTCAAATTAATTCAGGTGAAATTCCATGCAACTGTAGTTGTGGGGTCAAACATATTTTTCTTTTCAGTTTAAATTCATTGAATTTAGTTTGGGGTTTCAGCCCCCATGCAACCTTTAATGACAGAGCTCACAGAAAATACTGATATTTGTAAAAAAAAAAAGAAGGAAGAAAAAGAAACTTTCACTTTTATGAATAAAATGCATGTAAAACAGTCTGCATTTATTTTGCAATGATTTTTATAAATATTTAATTAATCTAGTCTAATTAGGCATTAAAGATCAAATGAAGAAAAGGAATTGATAAGATTTTATTTATAATATTAATGATTGCAACAGGCTGCATAGAATAGTGATGTTCTGCTGTTCAAGCCAGGTGGTGGTGCAGTGGATAGAGTGTTGTCTGCTCATGCAAGAGGTTGCAGGTAAGAGCTGAGCCTCGACCTGATGGCCTCTCAAAAACCTACACTCAGTATTGGTTCAGTACCAGGAAGTGGACTGAGCAGCTCATCTAAATTTCAAGCTTATTTCACAATCTAGCAAAAATTCATTAACATTAAGTTAACAAAGTGTTCCACTTAGGATCAATTTGCTATTTTGCTAAAGACCACAACTGCGTGCACATAGATAGTTTATTTATTTTATTATAATTAACACAGCATTTAATACTTTATTTATCTTTTTATTTCATATATATTTTCACTTAAATAATTTTATTTCAGTTTTGCTTGATTATTTTCTTGTTTGGATTCCTTCTAGGTTCTAAACTTATACAGAATAGATCATGGAGCGTTCCAAATGATAAGTTAGATAGAGATGATAGAACTGGTACATTGTAATACCATGTAGATGGGCTGTCTGTTAGGTGCCTTGTTTTTGTGATTTTATGGTGTCAGTTACATGAGTGGAACATTCTGGGGTTATTTTATCATGAAAGAATAGGACAAAGCCTTGCATAAGAAGCTTCAGAATCTCAACCTGACGATACATAAAAACTTTGTTTTTAGTGTGTAAGGATATGGTGTATGTCACTGAGGACAATAAAGCTGTTTGCTTTTACCTGTCCTGACACACAACTGGCTAATGCTGATCAAATGGAACATTTTGTTTCCATTTTATTTTAATTCCTCTGCAAAAAAGTCAAAGACAGTTTGTGAATTTATACATGAACCGAGTTCAGGATTTTTTGATGAAATATATATGAACGACAAATGGGATTTCATGAATCATGAGTTCTTGAAATAATTTGTTTGCATTTCATTTGAATATTCTTTTGTGACCATGTACAAAAATTATAAGACATCAAACATATATTGCAAGAATAATTTGCTATCCGAATTCCACTCAATTGTGTGCCATGATAATGTTGCAAAAAATAAGCACCCACTGATAAAGCCCTGTAATGTGACTGGCACAATAGATATTGTACCAAACTGTAGTGGCTAGTTTAGATATTTCATTGAAGGGACATTGCTGGCATGGAAACCGTAATTTATATCAGAAATGTAACATTTGGACTGCTGTGGTGTAAAGATAAGCTCACAACTTATAAAAGGGCTGACTACATGTTGTATATTTTATCTCTACAACCATTTTATTTTCACAATGCTTAATGTGCATTTCTATTTTCCAATATTTCGGCAAAATGGTGCAATGCTGTTACCTCTTTCCAGCCTAAATTAAATATGGTATCATGAATTCTCTTTACAGTAAAATATCTCATTATTATTCTCTCATATCGCCAACAGCATTTCGTTCCATTATATACATATATTTATAAATTTTGATAATTAAATGGTTAAGAGGTCTAGAAAATAACTGTTGGATTTAACAGAAATTGTGTTAAATTTAATAACAACATCCAAAAGCCACATTTGTTCTGTATTTATGGTTAAAATGCTTACAATATCACTTTGAAATCACCAATATTGTCTCCATTGTCTCATATAATCTCACATTACTGTGATACTTTGTTTTTGATTAATGTAATTCATTTTCTCAGTACAACATGATGAGAAACTTCGACCATCTGTCAGAAACTTTGACCTTCTGTCAGAAGCTTTGACCTTCTGTCAGAAACTTTACCTTCTGTCGGAAACTTTGACCTTCTGTCAGAGTGTTCATACTTTGTTTTTGATTAATGTAATTCATTTTCTCAGTACAACATGATGAGAAAATTCAACCTTCTGTCAGATTGTTCATACTTTGTTTTTGATTAATGTAATTCATTTTCTCAGTACAACATGATGAGATAGTTCGACCTTTTGTCAGAAACTTTGACCTTCTAATGTCAGAGTGTTTATTTTGTGCAGCCTTAATGACATAATCCCTTATAAAAAAGGTCTATACACTTTTTCAAGGGTACACCCATAAGATCTGAGACACTGTCAAACTGCCACTTGGTCTGAGTTATGGCCCCTTGAATGATCTTAATTGTATTAATTAAGTAGATACAACTTTACTTCAATAACTTGCATTATTTATATAGAGCTATTCATAGAGGCTAAGCTGGAGGTATTCAACCAATCAGAGTGAAGAGCTTAGTTTGGAACTAGTGCGAGGGATGTTTAAACTGATGTGACCTGAACCATGTTGTGTTTTGATTTCACAGTATTATTTTATATATAAACGTGTTTCAGCATTTAAAAGTCGCTCAGGAGTCGGTAAGGCCAGTTTCGATCTCAGCATATGAACCACCACCAAACATCTCGCCTTTTTTTTCAAAATCTTTTAATTGTTGACTTTTTATGGAGGTTCCATGACGAGAATATAGCTTTACATGTATCAAATATTATACTCTGACTTTGACTGAATGGTCATTTGATATCCATAAGATAAAACAATATTGCATTTAATAATGTTTGTACTGTCTTCTTTCTTTGTTACCTAACATACTGACCTTAAATCTTTATGACGGCATTCGATCTCCTTCATAAAATCATTCAGTTGTTGTCTTTCCTCGCATATTTCATCTTCGAATGTCGGTACTCTATATTAATTCTCTCCATTCATTATGGATGGAAAGTAAGAATTGACACCCAGGTGTATCCGCCATGGGGTATTTTTGTGGCGCCCGGCTATGTTGGCTGGTTGTACAAATGTGCATAGTGTCAATATAGGGATCACTTTGCAGTTTGTTTTGTCACTGTATTTGTGATTAATGTCATTGATCAAGTCATTAATTAAAAACTTATTATTTGGCATTTGAATGATAAACTTCTTTTGAACTTTTGTTAGACTGATTTTTTTATTCTTTATGACACATACATGTATCTTATTGTAAGAGTCTCTCAACTACTATTTGATTATATGCATCTTAGACATATTTTAAATCCATGTCTCAATTATTGCAAAGCTCTTTACTTCCATTGCCAGGCAGGTTATTTATTTAGGCTGGTTACATGAAGATACCTGTCCTCAGCCAGGTTCTGGAATCATCTGTAGCATTGTTGGATTTTTGAAAATAGGTAGTGTTTCTCTGAGATATAACTTCAGATGCTCAAATTATTGTGTTTTTAAGCCAAACTACAGTCACTGAGCATATAATATTCCTCATGAGCTGGGTAGTGGTGCAGTGTATACGATGTTTGCTGCTCACACCAGTAGTCATGGTCTTGATGACAAAAAAGGATAATACAATGTCAGTAATTAAAATTGTACATACAATCAAATCTGTCGTAATCAGCCGGTCAAAGGAAGGAACAAAATTGGCCATTGAAGACAGGTTGTTGCTTAATACAGGTTAATTTGCTCTAAAAGCTTTTACATGGGAAATAGTAAATGTGGCTGTTTTAACACAAGTTGCTGCTTAATAGAGGTGACCACTTACACAAGTTTGGCTGAATTTAGAAAATTATAGTTAAATTAAACACAAGAGTTCTTTTTTAGCTGCATTGGCAAAATAAAATGAAAAAGTGTGATTCTTATGGCAGCAATTCTTATGACATTGAAAATCCTTGACAGATTTGCGTTTTGGAATTTTAGAAGCACTGGTTTGATCACTGCAAACTTGATCCAATGTTTGTCAAAACCTTACACTTGGTGTAACTCAGGTACTACCTAGAAATGTACTCCAAAGTTATTTATATGAACTGTGAGCTTTGCTTCTTTGCAGAGAAGGTAAAATAACTTTTTAAAGACATATTATTTCTCCTTTTTTTGTTTTATCACAAGGCGACTGGAGACCATATGTATGTGTCCAAGAATGCCCCAATTCTGATTTTTTCACTCAATAAATATATCATTTACTGTAGATGTTTTGTTAAATAAAAAATGTTCACTATCCAAGAGTTAATCATTTTGTTATACTCTTATTGTCAAATGTATTTTAGAGAAATTCAACATTTACAAGTAAATTCATTTACTTTTTGATATGTACATACGCCATGAAATCATTACCTGTTAAATAACCCAATTTATTGTATTGTTTGGATCCAAGTCAGAATTCTGTAACAGTTATTGCTTGAGTATTGAAGTAATATGTATCAAAAAATTCAAATATTACATTTAAAGGTGTCCATTGATACTATGTTATGTATAAATGGATTCCAGCGTAAATGTAACACTGTATAAATGGTTTAATCATGCTTCTTTCAAATTGATAATTTTTATTGGCTGCTTCAGTTTACAGATAAAAAAATTTAATTGGTGTCGAAATATTGCCTATATTCAAATTTGCTTTGGTTGGGATAACAGAAATCTTAACATTACGATTATTTGGGATTATGTATCCTTAAGTTTTTACCAATTATCTTTCATTTCTCAGTATATTCTCATAATATTCCTGCTACTTTTGCTTTTGCATGACAATTAATACAATATTAAACCATTATGTATTGACCAATTGTTGATAACAAACATCTCCATGCATGGATGTAGCCATTTTAAACGAATACCAGGTACCAAACAAACTATGAAAGAATGATTAATTAATTGCTGGTACCCAGTTCTCATCCAGGTGCTTTGGTGGCTTGGTTTTATTAGTGGCTTAACCACATTGTTTATATATGTCTCTTGTTTATATTCCATTCATCTAGATGACTATGATTAAAGACAATATGAATATTTTATAAAGTGAAAATGTATTTGTTAAACACTCTTTAACTTATGTTAATGTGTAAAAAAAACCTAATTGGCAATTAATAAGTAACAAATAGTCTAGAGGCAAAGCAACAGATTCTACAAACAGTCTGATGGTTATATAATAAGTTGTGTTGACTGAGGATTTGATATGTTGTAAATTAATTTTAGTCATAATCTGTGTATAAACTAGATTGATTATAATAATAAATTTGGACTTGCCTAAATTGGTAAATACGGATTTCATTCACCATCATTTACTCTTCATATAACAGTAAATATTGGATTTGTGAAGTGCATGTTTAATACTAGAAATAAAACGGAGTTTAGGAGGGATTTTGACACTCAGACAATTATGTGCATTACGAGCATGCATGTATGATGCATGCACGTGTAGGGCGTTGATGAACATGCATGATGTTAATGTAAACACATGTAGGATGTCGGTGGAAAAGTTTTCTGTGCTATTTTGAATGATGGTGAAAAATACCAAGAGTGTTTCTGGATTTTACGATATCATTGTTTTTTGTGCGAAAAATGTTTGGGATATTGAATTAAATGCTTTATATTTAACATATTATATGTAACATCTTATTTTGTCATGTTACAGTAAATGTTAAATATGTAACGGCTTTGCTTAAAGGCTGGTTTTTGTAACATTTATTAATTCTGTAACATATGTAATTAGAACATTTTATTTATACCTTGTTATACATCAATGTGATCTATATATTAATTGTATTTGTTTAATATGATTAATTAAATTTGTTATAAACTGTTTTTTATGAGTGTTTTTTTTTCTTTTAAATAACAAAAGTATATACTAGATCTGATTTGTACATTGCTCTTAGTTAATTTTTATTTCTGATAAAGGGCTGCAAACCATCTGTGGGGGGAGGGGGGTGGGGGAACGATGTTTTTTTCAAAAGGGAGGCATTTATTTTGGATCTGAGAAATATTTTTTTTGAAGAGTGTTACAAACAATCTTGTTTCACAAACAAATACACATTACATTTACCTTAAAGTTCAACAGTTTGCAGGTTTCATAAAAAATTTATTTTGATTTATCAGATCCAAATTGGTAGGGGACATTAATATCTTTTATTGTATCATGTAAGATAAAGGATATCATGCTATCTTACCTGGAAACATCTGGTTTATAATTATATAAGCTCAATTACGCCGGGTGTTTCTACGGCAATGAAGTCTGTCATAAACAGTGTAATGGAACTTGCAGGTATTTTTAACAAACACACGCACACAAAATATAGTTGACAGTATGTCATATATGGCGCAATATACTCCACATGCAATACAATAAAGAACAAAAATAAAAATATATGATGAGCTTCATGCACACAATAAATCATAACAAAGAGAGGTATAGAAACTCATTGGTGCAGGTAATTAAAAATTGGGAGCAATTTTAGGGTTATTTAAGGGGACATACATGACGAAGTGTTCCCCATGGCAGAATAGCTTAAGGCACTGCACCAAGATCACTTACCTCATTGATAAGGTTGTAGGTTCGAGCTGACTCGCTCCAAAAACTTTTTTTTGTGAAAAATGTTGCTGTTATTTTTTTAACGACAGTCACTCTGTGGTTCTACTAAAAAGTATTATGAGGCCTACCTCCACCAATCAAACTGGATGATATACTTTGTATTACCTGTGAGGTCTACCTCCACCAGTAAAACTGAATGTCATACTTTATATAACCTGTGAGGTTTACCTCCACTAGTAAAACTGAATGTCATACTTTGTATAACCTTTGAGGTCTACCTCCACCAGTAAAACTGGATGTCATTCTTTGTATAACCTGTGAGATCTACCTCCACCAGTAAAACTGGATGTCATTCTTTGTATAACCTGTGAGGTCTACCTCCACCAGTAAAACTGGATGTCATACTTTGTATAACTTGTGAGATCTACCTCCACTAGTAAAACTGGATGTCATACTTTGTATAACCTGTGAGATCTACCTCCACTAGTAAAACTGAATGTCATACTTTGTATATCCTGTGAGGTCTACCTCCACCAGTAAAACTGGATGTCATACTTTGTATAACTTGTGAGGTTTACCTCCACCAGTAAAACTGGATTTCATACTTTGTATAACTTGTGAGGTCTACCTCCACCAGTAAAACTGGATTTCATACTTTGTATAACCTGTGAGTTCTACCTCCACTAGTAAAACTGGATGTCATACTTTGTATAACTTGTGAGGTTTACCTCCACCAGTAAAACTGGATTTCATACTTTGTATAACCTGTGAGGTCTACCTCCACTAGTAAAACTGGATGTCATACTTTGTATAACCTGTGAGGTCTACCTCCACCAGTAAAACTGGATGTCATACTTTGTATAACCTGTGAGGTCTACCTCCACCAGTTAAACTGGATGTCATACTTTGTATAACCTGTGAGGTCTACCTCCATTAGTAAAACTGAACATCATAACTTGTATTACTTGTAATTTGTTCAAAAGAGTGTTTAACAATTGAATTTCAACCTCATTAAAAAAACTATTTCCAGCATTTATAAAAATTAAAATAAAAAATATATTATGTTGCATGTCTTTTGTAAATAATTCTGTTAAAAGAAAAGTATTGTTTTCTGCCAAACTGCGAGTTTTAAGAATTGTTGATTAAATCATTCACTTTTTACTATTAATCAAAACATTTTTTTGTATATTTTTTCCGCTCCCCTTGGAATGAGGTATATAAGTAATCCTGAGAATGGGGTAAATGGTGAGTACTCTAAATGTAACATAGGCTTCCGTACCCATTATTGGCTTGGCTAGAACATAGGATAACCTGCAAAATGCTAACTTGGTATGAATAGTGTGTGAACATGTATTGGCATTAACATGCAACAAGGATAATGGTAGGACGTTTATCAGTAAAAACTGTAATTAGGTAAATTAATTTTTCGACCCGACAGTTTAGCACGATTATGTGATAGAATACATATTATATTTATATAATTTGTCATTTAATTTTGACACATCTGTAAAAATTAAGAGGTTGACACTACAACAAAAATAATAATATTAAGCAAAGTCATTTGAAGAAATTTTTTTTTTATTATTTTCTTAAAATTTTTGTGTATAATTACCAATACCATTCTTTTGCTGGATATAAGCATGGCAGTAGTTTGGCGGATAGGGTGTTTGCTGCTCACATGAGAGGTTATAGGTTTTATCCGAGGCTGGTTTTTATGGCCTCTCATATAAATACCTGGCTATTATACTCTGCGATATGGACAAAAGGGCATTTCACAAAGGCTCTGAGCTCATTTTGCAATTGGGCTTAAATAAGTTAATAAAGATAAACTTTCACTGAAAAAGGATGGTTGAAATGTTGGTGAGGGTATCAGATTTGTTGGTCATGTGTCCTTGGTCTTACGAAGCTGTTCTTGATCTGTTCTAGAAATATATTACTACTTTCGACTCCCGGCATTCATTAAATGGAAATGAAATATAAATTGGCATTTTTGTATTGATACTAGATTTGTACAAGTATGTCTTCTGCTAAAATATCCACATAGTTATGTCACACCAATAGGTGTGTATTGTCAACTATGTAGTTCCATCATACAGTGTTCAAAAACATGCTGAAGAATTATATAAATCTATGTTAGGTGTTCATTGATAAACAAAATAACGTTATAAGCATCTTATTTCCGCTTTCTTACCCCACTCCTTGGTTCCCGTCTCACTGGGATCAAATTGAAGGGATGTTTACCACATGTATGTACATGTATATATAAATAAATAATAAAAGTAAGACAACCGTCATTAATGAATGAATGTGGTGCATGTAGTTTTAATACATAAACTATCGTTTTTGCCAAGAGCTATAATACGATGTTGCTGTGCATGACACCAGCTCTGAAAAATCGTATGAATAGGATTTTATAATTTGCAGAATCAAATACAGATGATAAGATTTGAAAAATCTTAATAAAATTCTAGTAGTTGTACAATCTTTTCTTTGAACTTGTTTCAACAGTTATCATTCTTTGTCATTTCTTTTCAAATTGCCGAATTTGTTGTCATGTATAGTTTTTTCTATAATTTCAACGTAATTTATGTTTCGTTAATTCTTTTAATCATGAAATCTGGATCTACTTTTTGTCCACTTTTCAGTTACATAAGAAATGATGAGTTTTCCCATTGGTCAAGTTAGTTATTTGAGGAGCTATGTTATATCTAGGTCGCCAAGCTTTTGGTGCTGGCTTGCATTTGATGAAGGCTTATGTACGGTAATATTGGTTCAGTGTTAATAGGATCAGAGGTTTATGTGTTTGGTCTGCTGCCACACACCGCCATGTTTTGTGTCCTGCGTAAAAACCCAATCTTTCCCAGTGGTGTTTTGTGACATTGCCAGAGGTCATGATAATGGAGCTAATCACAATGAACCTTGGAGAGAATGATTTTATATGTATATTCTATGTACTCGTTCCCCACAGAAATACTTAGAGCATGATTTAACCAAGTTGTAAGAACTAATTCATTAAGTAAAGTTGAACTATAAATAAATAGGGCTGTTGTAAAAACAAAAAATTGCTTGTTAAAAATTTCATAGATAAATATCAAAAATATTAGAAGAGGTTTTATGGAGCTAGGGATGTTAACTTGTTAAAGATACATGTACCTGGCTATACAGAGGCTTGCAGAGTGTTGTAACGTCAATGTAAATGTTTTGTTTGGTAAAAAGCTTAAATCTCACCCCCTTTATGTTGCTTTTTTAATTGATTGTTTTCACACTGTATCCCAGGACAGACACTGTTTCAGTTCTTGTAAAAGCTGTTTGTTCTGTACATCTTTCTTTTTCATCGATTGCTGGTTAAATCTTCTTAAAAAATGTTGCATTATGAAAAAAAAAATCAATTTTTGAAAAAAAAAATTTATTCAAAATTGTTTTTAACAACATTATCAAATTACTTATTTTATTTCCTGTGATAAGATTATAACTTTAATGCAGATAAAATACAATTTGTGTTACCTTTACATCTAATCATTACGTTGAGGTTGATATAAACATGGGTTTAAAAACAACAAATTTTGAACATTAACGACTGATTGCTAAAAAAAACTCTGGTACAAGCTCTTAAATTTCACATATGCCAAACTTCATCAATTTCACCAAAATATGATTGAACAAAAAAAGGGGTTGCTCACGCCAGTCTTTCACAAAATTCTTATAGTTAACAATACCTGAAAGGAAAGAGGCTTTGCCGAATTCAAAACACATACTGTAGGCCAAACATTATGTATAAGTTATTTTAAGTTTATTTTTCATCTACAAAAATAAATTTCAATTGAAAGTGTGTCACAGAAGCAATAAGATAGGTATACGTTACGCCAAAAATGTGCTGTTTTATCTTCCACATTTTTTTTGGCTCACATTTCGTTTTGCAGCGGTACTCTGATGTTAAGCCAAGCCTATAATAGGGTGGGGTTGGATAGATAAAATGAGTGGAGTGTATCCATCATCTTCATCCCCATCATCATCATCACTCATCACATGATCAATTAACACCTCAAAGTGTTCCTTTTGTGAAACAGGTTTACAGAAAAACTAAAAATGTTTACTTAAATAGATTTTTTTTCAAAATGAGAAGTCGCTGAAACATGTTTACTAAATTATGAAACTTGAAAAGTAGAACATTGAATAATTCTATGATTTAAAAAAAGACTATAACTTCAGAAACTAAATATCAAAAATATAGATATATAATACAATATTATTAAATATTTAAATTTTAAAGAGACATTAATTTTGAAAATATTTTTTTTTTTTTACACCACATAAATTCCTTTCTAAATCCATAATGTATTAATTTTAATTTATGTACTAGTACTTCAAAAAATAAATCCGGATCAGTCAAGTGCTTGGTGTTGTGATGAGGTGTTGAACCCATGGTCTGAGGGTCATGGGTCCAACCCTTCTTCAAGACCCCAAGTGTTGTGTCACTGAGCAAGACACTTTGATTTATTGTAAAATGGTATAAATACTTAAACCTGCTTCACCTTCTTTATTTTCTAGTTGTCAATTACTTCCCTTTTTGTGTAGCTTTAAGTTGTAAGTTATCTCCCTTTATTATATAGAACACAAATGTTTAAACAGTAGCTGTTTCATTTTATATCATTTATCTAGAATAAAATATTATGTAGTCCGAATTTTGTAAACAGTTTACCAATTATATATATATAGATAATAATATATTATTTAATTTCTATTTCTTTTGAATTTGGTGTTCACAGGTCAAAGACATTTTTGATAAATATACCAATAATTGTTAAAAAATATGATTTACAGATTGTTTATATTCACAAATGAAAAGTTTATCATTTTAGTAGAAGGGTTTTTTTATGGCATTTTTCATCAGATTTAATTTCTTGTTAAATAATTTTTAGCATTCCTGTCACAGAAACAGGAAAGGTCCTCCTCTAACCTCTCATCGCTGGGCGGTGACCTTTGTATTATGAATACTTAAATACTGGTGTTGCTACAAAATCTGGCTACTTTAAAAACTATTGAGGCACATCAGGGGACATTACTACCATTTCCACATTGTTTCCATCCTCATCTTACATTGTGTACCCCCTTATATAGCCTCTCTCATTTACCATACTAGAGTAGGAACTGGACGCATGTATACACGCATGTATACAACATACATAATCTGTGTAGTTTTGGCATGTGTTTTGATCACAGTTGTACATGCACGTTATATCACATTTTATTAACATGCATCGTTTCTCCTGTAATCTCCCTTTAAAGTTGCCTTTTTTTTCGGTTTAGAAAATATTACTTAGCAGTGGAATTGAAAAAACACACTGTTTAGAATTACTGCCAAACAAAAACATCATAACTGAATATGTTCTGAGAACAATAAACTGATATTTAATGTTAACTAGTATGTACAAGTAAACACTGTTGGTCATTTTTCTGTTCTTAGTTTATATTCCTTGGCATAAGACCAAAGGGAAAATGTCATATACTTGAACAAATTCTACGTAAAGGTTGCCGCTGCTTTTGTTCAAATTCCTTGACCTGAGATCGTTTTATGAAAATTCTAAAACATTGCTATACAACAGGTACTATACATGATTATCTTAATACCAGTTGATAGTTCCTTGTCCGGATACCAAAGGGCAAAGGTCACTTTCTCAACTGAATGTTTAGTGTTAAATCACCCAAGGACATTAATCTGAACTTCACAAATTTACTTGAATGGAAGTTATATAAATCAATATTCAAGTTGTTAGTTCAAAGTCTTTGTCCTTAGAGATCAAAGGGCAAAGATCACTGTGTAAAATGACAGTCCATTAATTGAACCATCGTGCAATCAGTAGATCATTGAAACCATGTAAGTTGATTAATAATCTCTATTGAATTGCCAGGCTTGATAAGCTCAGTTGGTTACGTGACTGACTATCAATTCAGGGGCCGTGAGTTCGAATCCCCGCCCAACAACAGTCTCCATGATGATTGATATACTACATTGTGTCTCATTAGCCTTCGTCTCTCACAGTGATTCAAGTGGGAAAGTTATCAGTTACTTGCGGAGATGGGGTGTGTTTGAGTACTGATTAACCTTTCAGGATCCAAGTGGTTAGGTTAACTGATTGTCTGTTAGCCCTTGATGGCACAAAAACGACGCTAAATATTCAATCAGTCAATCAATTGTATTGAATTACTTTAAAGATAACCCGTCATCCTCATCAGTGCCCAAGCTTGTAAGTCGATCCCAAGGGGGTTGGGAATGCAAGCTTGGTGCAGGCTGCTATGATTTATCAATATTGGAGCTTGTGCGGGTTGGAAAATACAAGTTGATAATAGGAATCAGTTACTGTTTACAAAATCATCATATTTGTTTATCAGTGCCAACAAGATATTCACTTTTACTTCAATTTTTATTAACAAGTATTGTATCAAAGCACGGACTATATAATATTATTACAATTGTAGTACTTAATGACTGCTGGTACCCAGATGTTGTAGTGTGGGCTCACATATTACTGTTGACTGGTAATCCTGCAGATATTGTAGTGTTGACTCTCACTAACCATAATTGATACCAAGTATATAGTTCTAAAAATGGGCCAAAAATGTAAGAATGACTGGTACCCAGATGTAATGGTGTTTGCCCATACTGTTATTTATTATAATGATTAGTACCCAATATCATAGTGTGTGCACCTTATATAAGTGCATGATATAATCTCTTGTTTGTATTAGTTCTAACATTCCACATGCAGTCAGACTTCTGTTTTTTTGGTAATCAACGGCTTTGTTTCCGTTTTAACATTAATTTATAAACCCCAGTTTTGTGGTCAATGTTGTGGAATGTCAGAATAGAAGATTGCTGCTCTTGTGTAGTCTGATCGTTATTTGTGAAGTCTGTTTTACTCTCACATTCAGCTTATTTTTACTATACATTTTCATATATACCACAACTTGTGAATTATTTAATGGTCACAACATTTTTAGAGTCAATCCAATGATTAAGCAATATGGCTGCGTAGTTGATAATTTATTATGGTCTTGGCCACTCCGCCACAGGTCACGGGTTCAAACCCAGGCTGGACCGGACAGCCACTCAAAAACATCTTCCAGTACTGGTTCTTCCCAGGAAATGGAGAGTGATTCATAAACAAACTGATTTCACTTTGCATTTGAGCTAAAATAAAATAAGTATAAATGAAATTCAAGTAGAAAATATGTTCATATGTAAAACTTAACCCTTTACTCCATAGGTAAGTGTTTTTCCGCATCAATCACAGAAGTCCTTTGAAAACAGTAGAGGAAGAGTTCAGATTGCTCGTAACAAGCAATCTGAACACTTCCTGCACTGTTTTCCACTCTGTCAGTTAATATAAATATAAGTCACCCATTAATTCAAAAGCCTTCTATATTAGGTATCCAAAGGCGTCTATATGAAGTAAAGGGTTAAGAAAGATTAAAATGTATTCTCAAACTGGCATTTTTTAACTGATAAGGTACTGGCAATTTAAAACTTTTATTTGATTTAATTTTACAAGAAACACAAACAAACCTGTACCATGTGAAAATGCATTCAGTAGTGAAAATACACAGAGAATGTTAGTCTTTACTATATAATGTATGCATCTTTTATTGTATTGATATAAATGTGTTTGTATTATCTAACATCACCATATATTGTAACTATACCATTCCTTCATTTTCCATTTGTTCATTCTCACAGACTGAGAGCAAAAGCAGTTGCTGCAGTATTTAAACATGTGATTAACAGTTATTCCTGACTTAAATTCAAGTTTGATAATTTATTATGATGTTATTTTCATGAACAAATAAACAAAAACATGACTTCAAGTTGATAAGTTTTATGTAAATACCTACCATGTGCAAGACTGTAGTCATTCCTTTAAGTTCTTAAAGCAAATAAATATCTTTTAGAATTTTAACAGTTCTCTATTAAATGACAAAATGTGCAAAATGTTTGTTTTATTGAATGTATTTTACACAATATTTAACTAAAGCAGTCTGTTTTATTCATCGAAAAATTGTTTCTACTTTTGATTGAGATATTGTAAAAAAGTTGCTTTTTCCGAGACATTTGATTCAATAATCTTTAGTTCGTGAAGTCAAATTCTCATCATTAATTTGTAACTAAGTGGGATGCTGTTTTAGTGAATTAAGCGTTGGCTCCTCATACCAGAGGATGCAGGTTTGAGTGCATGCTCGACTCAATGGCTTCACGTGAATCACACTGGGTACAGGAATTGGAACTTGGAATTTAGAATGATTAAAAAAAAACTGTTGAGCTTTACAATCAGGTTAAATGAAAGTGGAGCCCATGGGGACCCAGGATTGGAGGGTTGTGGGTTTGAACCTCTCTCCGCAACGGTTATGTGCGGTATCCTTGAGCAGACAATTTCTCTGTGTATACTTAGTACTGGTTCTACTCAGGAAGACTTTGAGTGTGATTTATTGTAAGAACTTGTTTCATTATCAATGTAATATAGATAAGATTAAGGGTAAAATAACAATATAAGGTACCTGTGTTTTTTGTTCATTTTAGAAATATGCAAATTATAATTGTATTTGCATTTTCTGCATAAAATTATACTACATGTAGTAATATAATGCTTGTGGTACCTAGACTTGCTTCATGTATACCAGTAATGCTTTCCCAATACTATCAATGCAGTTATTTATTAGTCACTATATGGTTGTAATTATTACCTGGGCATGAATGTTCAAGGGACTAAAATTTTTGGAACCAATGATATACAGGTATATTGGGCTGCCATATTACCTGTTCATATATTTATTGTTCATATAATTGATTACTAATAAGGTTGAATCTGTTTGATTTGTATTTTCAGAATTATTAGTGTCAAGCAGATTGGGGTCTAAAACAAGTGAGTGTTTTATTTTCCTTTGATTGAAGTTTAATGTAGATAATGCATTACAATTATTAAGGTAAAGAGGAAACTGTAGTTGACAGCAAGATTTTTGGATATTCAAACATGCTGCGTAAATCATACTGCTAGATACTTGGATATCAAAAACACTACTAACCAGTTGAGAGCAAGATTTTTATTTATACAATTTAACCATCTCCTGAAGTAAACAGTAGTTGACACCAGTTGGGTATCTAACAAATCTACATACAGTAAACTGTAGTTGACACCAGTTGGGTATCTAACAAATCTACATACAGTAAACTGTAGTTGACACCAGTTGGGTGTCTAACAAATCTACATACAGTAAACTGTAGTTGACACCAGTTGGGTATCTAACAAATCTACATACAGTAAACAGTAGTTGACACCAGTTGGGTATCTAACAAATCTTCATACAGTAAACTGTAGGTGACACCAGTTGGGTATCTAACAAATCTACATACAGTAAACTGTAGTTGACACCAGTTGGGTATCTAACAAATCTACATAAAGTAAACTGCTGCAGGCAGTAATATATTTGGGTATCTAACAAATCTACATAAA
Source organism: Panopea generosa (assembly GCA_029582155.1). Taxonomy (NCBI): domain Eukaryota; kingdom Metazoa; phylum Mollusca; class Bivalvia; order Adapedonta; family Hiatellidae; genus Panopea; species Panopea generosa. Next base: position 53,975,900 of record CM055900.1, on the reverse strand, counting down.
GTAAACTGCTGCAGGCAGTAAGATATTTGGGTATCTAACAAATCTACATAAAGTAAACTGCTGCAGGCAGTGAGATATTTGGGTATCTAACAAATCTACATAAAGTAAACTGCTGCAGGCAGTGAGATATTTGGGTATCTAACAAATCTACATAGAGTAAACTGCTGCAGGCAGTGAGATATTTGGGTATCTAACAAATCTACATAAAGTAAACTGCTGCAGGCAGTAAGATATTTGGGTATCTAACAAATCTACATAAAGTAAACTGCTGCAGGCAGTAAGATATTTGGGTATCTAACAAATCTACATAAAGTAAACTGCTGCAGGTAGTAAGATATTTGGGTATCTAACAAATCTACATAAAGTAAACTGATGCAGGCAGTAAGATATTTGGAATTTTTGGATATCCAAAACAGCTGCTAATGATAAAGTACAGTAGTAATTGCTTTTTTATATATATATCCAAAACAGCTACTGAAAGTGTACTGCAGTTGACGGCAAGCACTTTAGAAAAATAAACTACATGAATAAACTGGAGTGGACAGCAAGATGTATAGATATCTAGAAATTCTGCTTAAAATAAACTGCATTTAATAGCAAAACATTTGGATATCATCTGATCTTAGTATACTGTAGTTAATTTCATGATTTTTTGATATCCAGAAAGAATACTACTGGTGTACTGCAATTGACAACAAGATTTTTTTATATGAAAATAAAAAGCTGCCAAAGTCAAGTCAAAATTAATCTGCATTTGGGTCACAAGATATAAGCAATTAGCTAAGCATCATTAAAACCCATCCAGTTAAGATAGCTAGTCAGCACCTGACTGTCTGTCAATTTGTTTTAGTTGCAACAGTACAGATTGTCATTTTATACAAAATGAAATTTCCTTTTCTGCTTTCCAGGTTTTGATAAAGTAGAGTCTAATCAATTCATGCGTAACTCGGGCGGACGGCGCAGCAATAGGGCAAATGCCATCAAGTCTCTTATCCAAGCCTCAACCTCTGGGTTGAGGCAAACCGTAATGAGGTCAAGCTGGGGATCATCTGAGGATTTAAATCGTGAGAATGTAACACCTCGGTCGTCACCCTCCATGTCACCAAGAAATAGCGCGGAGCCATCTCCAGTTCAACGCCGCCGCAAAGGATCGGTAAGTTTTCAGAAATGATCCTAAATTTGGGGAGGAGGGAGTGGGTGCATTTATAATATCTAAACTTAATTCTTTAGTGAGAAAAACTATAATATCTGATATAGAATTCAATAAACTGTCTTAAATTGTTTTAATAATAACCATTTGGTAAGTGTGGAGCTAGTAGTAGAGCGTCAGACCCAGGGTGGAAGGGTCACGAGTTCACTCCCCTGTCATGATCAGTTTTGGTGTCCTTGACCTAAATACACACTTAGTACTAGTCCTACCCCAAAAGAATTGGAATGTGACTTGTTCATTGCAACAATTATTTGTATTGATAATTTCGCAAACCATTTGTTACGATGGAATGGCATTTAAAAGTTGTATGAACTTGTTCCACAATCGATGCAAACAAATAAACTATAAAAAATTTGGTTAGATAATTTATGTGTTACAGATAACCAGACAATGAAGTAATGGTTTATGGACAACACCTACTTGCAATTTTCTCAAGGAGCATCTACATAGATTTTTCATACATACCTTATTGCTTGAGTAGTGTTCCATGTCTTTTTAGCAAATACTATATACACATGTACTGCATAATTTGTTAAAAATTATTCTTATTTGTTCTATTATTTTTCCAACATAGTTTTCAAGAGAGCGTGAGCTGATGCCGCCGCCCAGTGTCCCAGTCAGAGGCAGGAACAAAAAGCCTTCTCATTCAGTCAGCAAGGAGAGCCTTCAAACAGATGACAAACAAATAAGGTTTGTTCCAATGACATGTGTATTGCAGTGTTAGAGAGACCCATTTGCTGGATCTAATGTTCAAGACTTTGTGTCTGGTAATTTTAGATAGCTGTGGTCACAATTTAAGTCTAGCCCTGTCCAAAGTTTACCAAAAAAATAAAGTTACATGTAGTTCCTGTGTGCTGAATCTAGTTTTCAAGAGGTTGTCCATGGTGGTTAAGATAACTGTGGTCACGATTCAAGTTCAGCTCTGTCCAAACCCAAAGTTTGCCAAATAAATAAAGTTAGTTCCTGTGTGCTGAATCTAGTTTTCAAGAGGTTGTCTATGGTGATTAAGATAACTGTGGTCACAATTCAAGTTTAGCTCTGTCCAAACCCAAAGTTTGCCAACAACATAAAGTTACATGTAGTTCCGGTGTGCTGAATCAATTGTTCAAGAGGTTGTCCATGGTGATTAAGATAACATAATTGTGTCAATTCTATATTGAATTCATAGTGTAATAGGAAGCCCCAAATGCAATGCAAATCTGCTAACATAATAGATTTCCAATTGATTATCAACAAGAAGTGAAGACACTCACACTCAGTCCCATTCTGACAGGTACATCAAAATTTAACATTGTTTACATATCTGTATGGTGCCATAATGCTTGTTCAAGCTTTAATGTTTCTTAATGTATGGAAACGTTTTTGTAAGGCTGCACTTAGCTCTATCTTGAACACATAATTGTAACCAATGAAATTCATACAGGCTGAATTTTCGACCCAAATATTGACATTCTTAAATAAATTCATATTCTAAATATAAGTTTTACACACAGAGAGGTTAACCAACTTTCCTTTATCATTTAGAGGATAGTTCTAGGTCTGGTTGGCCTGGTGTCAGTATAATGTGGCTGGGTGTGGTATTATAGCATGTGTCTTATGACATGATACTTGGAATGCTGTCTTGGGAAGACACCGTTGAAATATGACTGAAAAATTGTTGAAAGCGACGCTAAACACCATACGACACAACATATTTTCAATATTTTCTCTTCTCTGATTTCATTTAAAATCAATCAAACCCCTGTTGTGAATATTAAAATAATGCAAACATAGATCCTGACTTGCATTTATATTAATCATTCATACAGTCTGTCAAATTGTTGTAGGTTTCACAGAGTAACAGAATAGTAAAAGTAATGGTTTTACACCATTAATTCTTGTTGATAGGTTCAATAAAAAGGTTATGTCACTAAATATTTTGATATGTAATTCCTCAAAGCAATTGCATTATTAAATGTTCTTTGATATTTCAGTACGCAACGTCAAGTATCTAGGTCAGAGTCAGAGCCTAACCTAGGAGAGCACACACAGTCCAGTAAAACGACCTTCATATAACGCGTAACCTCACCATGGTTACTGTAAAGTGCTGGATAACAGGAAGTGCTACACTGGTGTCAAGTAGTGCTGAACTGTCACAATTGTTGTACAATTTATCAACATTCGCATTATTTTCATTATATACAGTAAATCTGTAGTGATGACTTGTTTAAATGGACCATTCAAGTTTTTGTAGCAAGGACCAAAATGCATTGTGGGGAAAGTTTTTCAGAAACTATTAGACCAACTTTATTCACGTTTTGCTTTGTTTCTGCTAAGGAAGAAATGAAAATATTTTCTTTGATGGATTTTTTATGTTGAAAAAGATGCTAACCTCTACGTGTACCATGTTCAGGTCTTTACTGTATAACCACTTGTATGAAGTAGACACTCTCCCTGGAGTGGTCATTCAAGGCAGGTCGGCATCAATTCTTTTGACATTTTAATTGCAATAAGCTGAAATAGTTCCATGCATTCAGGTTTGGGTCCACTGTCACCCAGTGGTCTCAAATGTCTCGAGACCATGGGATCATCTGCGTGAAAGTTGGGAGTTCAAGCACAGCTGGATACACATTCTTTGTGCGGAATTTCTCAATATGGTTATGAAATTAGGTTGTCCATATATTGTTTCAAGGCAACCTAATTTTCCATAGTACGGTTTTAAGGTTAAGCTTAGCTGACAGGACAGTGGTTCTACCCAGATTCATTGCTAAATATCCAACCACTGGTAAAACTTAAGACTGTTACATGTATATTACCTAAAGCTAGATTTTGAAAATGGCAGTAAAACATTGTATCCTCCTTCCCCTTCAGAGTAAATATTTGTTCATTTTTTCAATGCTGTTGATATTTTGTAAAGGGGCATATACAGTCAAACCCGTCTTAAGCAGCCAGTCAAGGGAAGGAGCAAAAGTGACCTTTTAAGACAGGTTGTTGCTTAAAACAGGTTAATCTACTGTGAAATTATATAAGTGGGAAATAGAAAATGTGGCTGCTCAAGATAAGTGCAAATGGTTAACCCGTTACTCCATAGATAAGTGTTTTCCCACACCAATCACATAAAGGCATTTGAAAACAATGCAGAAAGAGGTCAGATTGCTCGTAATGAGCAATCTGTATACTTCCTGCACTGTTTTCCACTCTGTCAGTTAATATAAACATAATTCACCCAATAATTCAAAAGCCTTCTATATTATTTGTCTAAAAGAGTATATATTAGAGGTGTCCAAAGGCGTCTATATTAGAGGTGTCCATAGGCGTCTATATTAGAGGTGTCCATAGGCGTCTATATGAAGTAAAGGGTTAAGATAACTTCATTATACATGTATATAGCAAACTGTTTTCTAGTTTGCCTTTCTTATTACGGACAACTTCATAATCACATAATGGGTGATATCCAGAACTCAGATTTGACCGAGGTCAACTTCAAGGCACAAATATGATGGGTCACATGCATCGCTTATTGAAAATAACTGGCAGATACATGTTTTAAAAAGGAATGTCCAAGTTGACTTTTATCAAAATTACAAAGGTAAAATGTGTTTGTGTCTACATATGGTTATGTGGAAACCGATTGTGTTTGACCTCCATTCAGGATATAATTGTCTGCAACGTTAAACATTTTTTATGATAACCAAAATTTGAATATGTTTTTCTATCTATATGGTATTAATTTGTATTAACTACATTTGTATTGCATGCTAGTGAATATTGTAATGTTTTAATGTTCCTACACCTTCTGCATTATTCTCCTTACCATTCATGTTTTAAGGGATGCTTTATTGCTAGCGCCATAATGATAATGGTGGTTTTAATTGGAGTAAGACATTATAAATGGTACTCTGGTTGGAGTATTACACTAAATATAGTGCTCTAATTGGAGTATTACACTAACATAGTGCTCTAATTGGAGTATTACACTAAATATAGTGCTCTAATTGGAGTAATACACTAGAAAAAGTGCTCTTATTGGAGTATTATACTAACATGGTACATTAATTGGAGTACCGGTATTACACCAACATGGTGCTCTAACTGGAGTATTACACTAAATATAGTGCTCTAACAGGAGTATTACACTAGAATTGGCACTCAATTGAGAATACTACAGTATATGATATATGTTTAGTTAGATTGTAGCATACCTCTGACAATGAGGTTTGTGATTCGTACCAAGTATAAAGTACTATAATATACATACATAAGGTATTATTTCTGGATGATCAGTAGGTGAAGTGTTGTAACAATAGTACTGCATGCACTTTACATTTGCATGTACATGTTTGTATACGAAGTGCATTGTCTAGTGGTAGAGCATCAAACCAAGGGTAGGAGGGTCATGATGATGGGTTTGATCCCTGTCACAACTACATAGTGTAGTGGATATAGTGTTGGCAAAGGTCAAAGGTTTGATTCAAGGCTCACATTGATGGCCTCTCAAAAACACTCAGTACTGGTTCTACCCAGGAAACTGACTCAAGAGCAATTCATACAGACTTGAGAGCCATTCGCACAGACTTAAGAGCCATTCATAGAGACTCGAGAGCCATTTATACAGACTCGAGAGCCATTCCTACAGACTCGAGAGCCATTCGCATAGACTCAAAAGCCATTCGCACAGACTCGAGAGCCATTCTGTCTGTTGGTGCTTTACGTCTTGTTGTGACCAAGATGTCCATTGCTCGACTCCCAATGAATTCTTTATGAATTTGAAAAGTTCTGAATGATAATTAAATAGTCCAAAAACAAGGAAGTAAGAGATATGACAATTCAGCAAGTTCTGGGTTAATGCATCAACTCTTTTTTAAAAAGAGCACACAACAATTTTGATAAATTTTTACTCAACACTATTTCTGGAAAGATGCAAATTATGAAATTAAAATACCTCCAGTATGTGTGCAGATCTTAATTTTATTTTTTTTTTTTTTTTTTCATGGAAAGCACTTTATCAGGTTTTATCTTCCGTTCAAATCCATATTATACTTTAAACCAATGTGTATGTATGTAAATTTGAATAAAGATGTTTAAACCAAAAGGAAAGGGACACAACTGTGGTAAATGGTTTAAATGTGATATATCTCGCGCATGTGTAGTCATATGGGAACAAAAAATGATCAATATATTTTATTTTCATTTGTTGGGGGTGGGGGGGGGGGGGGGGGGGCAGTATAATAAAAAAAGGAAATATCAATTCTTTATTAATCATGTTTTCATAAGTGGCGCTACATCACTAGTTTGATGAAAACTGTTGATAGTTTCTTCTTGAGAAATTATATGAAATTTTAAATAATGAAATTTTCTCCATATGGTCACACATTCATAGGCATAACAATTGATTTGATACGAGAACACAAGCAAAACTTTTTACCAATATTGCTGTATGTCCACAATACGAGATATCATGCTGAACTCAACTATAAAAATGCTCACGTCCTGTTTATATATGTATATTATTAATGATGCAAGTTTTTACATTTATACATGTATGTATGCATTAAATGTGTTTTTATATTGATTTATTATGCCTGTTATATGTCCATTATAATGTACATGTCTATAGAATGATTACAATTTACAGTTATTGGTTTTGTATTTAATTATTCCTTCATAAAGAGTTCTTATACATACATGTATTATATATATATGTATAGAAGGGGTCCTCCATGGTCAAGTGGACCAAGGCACTGGCCCCATCACTTGTCTTCCATTTGCTGGGTTACAGGTTTGAGTCCTACTCAGTTTGCCAGTTACTGGTTGAAGGACAGTGGAATACTTCTCAGATTCGGATCTTCCCCCCTCAAATAAAACTGGATGCCATGTAATCTAACCTGTAACATGGTGGGAAACGGTGATAAATCCCATTTATATACTGTAAAACATGTTTTATGAGCAAGAACTTTTATCCCTCGCAAATTCTAAGATTTACCTAAAATTGCAATCATGTTTATATTGCTAATTGTACATGAATAAAGACTTAATAAAAATTGCCATGTTTGATTATCAATGAAGTGACGATAAAGCATCAACGATTACTGCGTTCCGGACAAATGTGATCATCCGAGGATATCAGAATTCAGAATGAAAATTGCATTTTCAAACATTGCAAACTAAACATTTTGCGAATAAATAAGATGGGACAAATTAGAGCAAGTTTGCGAAATAAAGTTCATGCAAATTTAAAGTGTTTTACAGTACATGTATATACATAATAATTGAATTCTCCCGTCAGGTTTTACAGTTAAAGATGTCAATCATTATAAACTGTAAATTCAACTCGGGTTGGTATCTGCAATCTAAAACGTGTATCCTGTAATGGGGATTATTGGAGACATATATTGGAAAACCAATAAATTACAATACATTTTGTCTCTACAAAAACAATTTTATTTCTTATGGGTTTTTTTTCAAGCATACAGAAATAGAAACCTTCCTGAAACTGCCTGTATAACAATGTTGCTCTACAGACATTCTGTATTTTTATGTAATGATAATTTGATTCCACAGAACTTTATTAAAAACACTACCTCAGCTTTTCACAAGAACATGAAATGAGTACTCTTTTATATATAAAACTAAATGCATAGAATATTATCATGGCATCCTCACAAACAACACAAAATTTTAACATCTACTAATGATTAAAGCATCTTAGTTTTATAGGAAAGAAAATTTGGCTGTTGATAATTCACGATAAGAGACTTGATAACTGGAAACTTGGGTAACATGTCTGATGACAATTCCAACATGCAAATAGCGGCTGTCGTTATCTCTTTATTTGAAACCTTTCTTTGATGAACTGAAATGATAAAAAATAATGTTATTTTGAAGGGCAATTTTAAACACAGCAGTTTTGTTTTCAGAAAAGCATATATCTACATGATGCAGATATTAAACTAATATACCCTGGGATTTTGAAAGGGACATAACCCTGATAAATGGTTGAAATGAATCTTGCATGTATTTCGTACATTTGTGGTCATCTACAGCAAAATATGGATACTGTGTTTTAAAGAAGTTTTTACTCCTATTTTCAAAACTTAACTTGGATCATTTCTAATAGTTAAGTATAGTTATTCTGATATAAATATTTCCAAATGGTCATGTCGTCAAATGTGTAATTTATTTGTACTGAAGAACAACTTCCAGAGTGTGAAGTCGAGTTTTTTTTCATTAATATTTTTATATTAACAAACCCACAACATATTTTTTATATTAACCTAGTGAAACATCACTTCCGATTCATCACTCGGTGTTTTCCGTATAACTCGGCTGTCATATGTAAGTTGCCAAAGTACTTTCTGACTTTCCCAAATATATAAATGACTTTGATTTGTTATGGTTAAATGATGTTATTTTGATAAATTACGCCAATGACGAGTCGAGGAAACTAATATGGCATATTTTATTCCCATATTTGTATAGGTGATCTGTTAAACAAATGATAACTGAAATTTTCCTCAGTTACGTGATAAATATCTTACAGTCATTCTCATTTATTAGTGAATTCATTCAACTCGGAAAAAATGATATAATTCTCGCATAATATAGTTTTTAAAAATCATTTGATAAATTCAATAATAAATAAGCACGAATGTAAGATCCTCTACCTATGTCTTACCTGCATCAACTTCTTCTTAAACTGGACCTCAGACTCATTTTTGCAGAGTTTAGGGGGCTCCTTCTCATGTCTTTGAATCAAAATTACCATCTGCTGTACGGACATAATGGCCACCGGGTCTACCTTGTTCTTGTTGATCAGTCCTACCAGGTATTCCTTGAAGTGCATCCTGGAAAACATTATTGTATTGGTTAATAGTTTATACTAATTTATTGTAGCTGGTTGGGAAGTCAGCTCAGAGTTTATATGAATCACTTCCAGGTCTGTTTCCTGGGTATAACCTGTCAGGAGTTTTGTTTGAAGTGGCCAATACTCTATCTACTGAACTACCGTCCCTGTTTATTGTATTGTTTGTGTATTTATTATGTTTTTTAATGGTATAAATGACATTTTTAGCACACTGCATGTTATATTATTAACTTATATATTACAAATGTATATGTGACATTTGGTTTTATTGGTGGAGGAAGACCTCAAATGTATATGTGACATCTAGTTTTGTTGGTGAAGGAAGACCTCAAATGTATATGAGACATCTGGTTTTATTGGTGAAAGAAGACCTCAAATGTATATGTGAGATTTGGTTTTACTGGTGAAGGAAGACCTCAAATGTATATGTGACATCTGGTTTTATTGGCGAAGGAAGACCTCAAATGTATATGTGACATTTGGTTTTATTGGTGAAAGAAGACCTCAAATGTATATGTGACATCTGGTTTTATTGGTGGAGGAAGACCTCAAATGTATATGTGACATCTGATTTTATTGGTGAAGGAAGACCTCAAATGTATATGTGACATTTGGTTTTATTGGTGAAAGAAGACCTCAAATGTATATGTGACATTTGGTTTTATTGGTGAAGGAAGACCTCAAATGTATATGTGACATCTGGTTTTATTGGTGGAGGAAGACCTCAAATGTATATGTGACATCTGGTTTTATTGGTGAAAGAAGACCTCAAATGCACAAACATGAATCTGTGTAGAACCAGTATCCTTCCACACATAACTGGCCAACTTTCTCACATATAGTAACTAGATCAAGCTGGGACCTCAATGCAGGGAGTCCACTGATCCTGAGAGACCGTGTGCCATAGACCACTCTGACTGCATGTATATTGTTTACTAAACATCAATGTTCATTGAGTATTGTTGGAGGAACACCTCAGGCTAACATACATGAATCTGAGGAGACTCTGCGTCCTCCCACAAATAACTGTCAAACACATTAAAGTGTTTGGAAGAAGCTGAGATTATACATCACTAGGGTGCGATTTTTTCATATAATTAACATAGAACATACATGTACATAAAAAACTCAATGCATTCAAGTTCCCATAAATTAAACATGTAAAACACAAAACAAAATGGAAAGTATACATGTCTAAACCTGTATTAGAAAGTCATGCAAATGCCCTATACAACAAAATGAAGTACATTTTCTAATACAATTTCATTGAAGATATAAGAAGAACGTTCAATGTCAAGTTTGCAAATGATTACTATTATTTACAGCATTGACAGATAGAAAAAATAAATTTCATAACAATGATCACTTCTTTAGGACAGTTTTCCAATTGTTTATATGTCAGTCGTATTTTTTTTCCATGTATATTGGTATTTCAACTTGCATTTCCTAAAATCAGCATACATTTTGTGACTGTATCAAAGCTTTTTTCAAACACTGGAAATGGCAGAACTTACATTTTAATTTCAAGATCAGAAAATCTAAGATTTTGAGGATGAAGTTCAGTCATTTTTACTACGAATTGGCCAGGACTGATTTAAAAATATGTGCAAAAACTAGTGTGAATTGCACGATTGAAAGTCCTGGAACAGACACTCACAAAAAAACCCCAGCCCTTCTGTATTATATATATATATATATATATATATATATATATATCCATACAAGAATTTGATAAGGTAATAAGTTAATTTATAAGTAATTTATATTAATTCTTTGTTTATCACATAAAACTGCCAGACTTTGTTCAGTAGTTTCCTTATCTGGTCTGATGGGTTCCTTATCATTATACTTACACGCACAGTCCAGCCGAGCCTCTGTCTGTGGCTTTGCCACATGCCTCATCTTTCTTCTGAATGCCAACTTCTTTCTGTTCCATGACAGGACAGTGATTCCTGTCAACCTGGGTAGGTGGGGCATCCGTATTGTAAGCTATGTTATGCATCTGTAAACAAATATAAAGATATTAGGATGTTGAAGAGTAAATGGCAACCATACATAATCCCTGATTACTTGGACTTTAAATCAGGGTTTAAAAATTGATCAAGTCCGAGGTCCGGGACATTGCTTTTAGGTGTAGGACCCTTGTAATTTCAGTTGAGCTTGGTCTGCCGAACCATTTCAAAATAAAAAACAATTAGTACAAGCAGTAGACCGATTTCTGCATCACCATTGATGAAATCATCGGCCAAGTTAAGCAAAGATCAAAACGACAAATTAAGTAATTAATTTAACACAGCACATGCTGGTAAACTATTCTGATTTTGAACTGATGTGCACACTGCATGTGATAAATAAAGTAAATGAAGGTGCCTTTGGTTTTACTCCAAGCTTCACTGATGTCACTGCGAAGGTCCTTGGGCTAATGGAACCTATCAAAAATGAAATACACAAAGCAAACTGTATTTAGTTCGGACCTTTCTAAAATGCTTGTGGACCATTTTGATGGAAGGCCCCGGACCTGTCAGTAAAATCCACTATTTTAAGCCCCTGATATGTGTAAATATATTGGCAATAAAATATGTTTAAAAGTAACAAATTTAAATAGTACAAATCTAGCATATACGTGTACATGTATACTCAATGTAGAGTTTTATTCCTTAGTTAGCAAATACAATTATCTGCAACTTAAAATTTTTACAAATCTAAATTTAATGCAAATATTTGGAGGGGGAAACATATAGTACATTTGCATACTCATTAATTGCTTATATTTCAAACACTAAGTGTCTGGCTGATTGCCATAATGCATTGTGGTGAATGTGAACTAAAAGCATCAAGGAAAGCTGTAAATGACATTGCAAATTGAAATTTGGAGTGCGTGGTCTAGTGGTAGAGCATGACTGGAGGGTCATGCGTTCGATCCACCATCACGACTATGTCTGGTACCCATGAGCAAGTCACTTCATTAGCACATGCTTAATACCCGGCATGTAGATTACAGAATTAAATAATATAAAAAACATGTATTACGATTTAAATATAAAACAGATGACTAGATTGTAACACTTTATGCTTGCTGCATCTACATCCTTGGTCATGCATAAAAACTAAATAATTTGCGTATCCCAGAGTCCAGTCTGGGGCCAAGACAACCTGTGTTTTTTAACTCTTGTCTTTGTGCTACAAGTGAGATTTACACAATCAAGAGCTGTTGTTTTCACGTTTTTGCCCACACACAGATCAATTTACGTCTTCATCTGTAATCACGTGTCGGCATAACTTTCAATGATAAATTAATTATACAATGACGAGCCTACACGAATGGACTGCTTGCAGATCTCACCTCAAAGATTCTCACAAAACATTACTGGTACCCCACAAAAGGTATTTATTTCGTGAAAATTGGTGAAAAGTATATACATGGTGCCTAATTCAGCAAAATGGTGAAAACATGGAGACCTTCTTGAGAAGTATTCCCCAGTCCTCCCACCTCCCCTTTAACACATATTTATAGTTCCCTCACAAAAGTGACTATCAATATACATGTAGGGGTAGGGAGTTCTAATCCCCGCACGGCAACAATCTCCATGATGATTGATATATGACACTGTGGCTCATTATCATTCGTCTCTCATGGCTGATTCAAGTGGGAAAGTTATCAGTTACTTGCGGATAGTTAGCCCTCGATGGCAAAAAAATGATCTAAAAATTCAATCATTTATAATTCCCTGAAAACATTGATACATCTCTGTTACATATAAAAAAGTTATTTGATTTTTTTCACAAATTGATGCAATATTCTTAACAACTTGTACCTTGAGTAACTTCTGCAGATCTTCTGGCATCTCATCTCGGAGGAAATAGAAGCAGTCGCGGGGATGGTGGCAATGCAGGCCCTTGGTTTTGCACTGCTTCAGTAGCTTACAGACCTATTTGTATGAAAATATGTTATTCATGAAATATTTTGTATCTCATTTTGAACTGAGTATAAATCTGAGAACTGTTAAACTAACATTTGCAAGTCAAAGATTTCCATATGAAAAATTGAAACCCCTAATAGTAGACAGTCATTATCACAGAGTCATTGAATTTGAGAAATGAATACTATTCACTCGGCATATAGAAGCTCTTATGAACATTTGAATAAAATACTAGACACATTACATTTCTTCATAACATGCACGTTTGCACTAAAGAATTTTGTAAACTTCTGGGCCCAGTTGTTCAAAGCTTGGTTAGCTTAACCCGGGGTTAAGTGAAATTTTGTTACTTCAATATTTTCTATACTTAATGATTGTATAGCAATTTAAATGCATTTTTAGAAACAATATGGCATATTTTCATAATGTTCAATAAAATAATAACCTAAAAAGTTGTAAATTTTAAAATATTGTGATTTGAAATTTTGCTTAACCCAGGTTTAAGCTAACCAAGCTTTGAACAACTGGGCCCGGATTGTTAGTGAAGCGGGTCCCTGATATTGAAATAATCTTTCCGTTTAATTTTCCATAAAACCTTTACGAATCCTTTTCATTTCTACTTCATTATACTTGAGAAATGTGTCACAACAGTCATTTACTTGAATAACAAAGAATGATGGAAATGAAGGGTTTTATTACAAACACACAACCACTAAGATTGCCTATTAATCAGTGGAATAACATAAGGCTCTTAGGAAAGTAATGCTATGTTTGATATATTCATAATCATTATATCTGTAGACCAAATATGTTAAAGTTTATTAATCGTCTTCAATAAAAAAATTAACGGGTATTTATTAAATTATACAAATTTATTTTTCCGAAGCATTTGTAAAACGATGTTCCATAATAAATGACTGATAAAAAAAACTTATTTTATGTCAAAGAAAATTTGAGTATATACAAACTAAAATCTAATTTATATGAGTATTGAAATGTAGATAGTAAGTGAGAAAATGTGTGGTGGTGCACGAATGTTTATGTATGTACGTGTGTGTATGTGAAAATATGTGCATGTTAGTTACTCAACTTGTTATGTGTTTATGTGTTTAATTATTAACATGTTATTTCAACACTGTAATTTGATGAGAAACTAAGTAAAGTTTAAATCAATAAAATATTCTTCTTCTTTAATACTTCATTCCACAGAAGTAATGCTTTGAATTCATAATCATGTTTATCCAAAGGAAATAAATTGTTTTAAAATGTGTTTTTTTTTTAAATCATGTAGATAATAAACAGTTAGTGCCAATGGCAAATCAAGAGACATAAAACATGTAAATATCTCCTGTGGTGCTCTAATATATAAAAATAATTATATATAATCTCTATAATAAATAATTGATATACAGATCACAAACAAATTACCATCACATAAAGAGACAAAAAGCTAAATGATATATTGATAGTTCTGTAGTTTCAATCTTACCCCTGCTTTCAAGAAGGTCTGCGAGCAGCCACTACAAAACTCATGTCCACACTGCGGACATTTGAAATGCATACACCCTCCCTTGGCTAGACTGTATCTCATCTTACAACTCGGGCAATCTGGAAACAACCAATAAAACATTCAGTGCATAAAACTTCCATAAAAACAGTTTAAATTTTAGAACAATTTTAGTCTATGACATTTTACCCTGGCATCTGAATACAACTTATTTTATGTATATTAACTATAATATAATTAGATCTACCAAAGATATTTGATCACTAAAGGACCACAACTCATAATTATCAGACAAGAACTTTATTGTTATATAACTATTGTGTAACGTTGGTGAAAATTCCATGAAAATGGAGAACTTGGAGCACTTACACCTTGAGAGTTAATGTACAACAGGCTGATGACAGACAGGTGGACTTGGAGCAATTACACCTTGAGAGTTAATGTATAACAGGCTGATGACAGACTGGTGGACTTGGAGCAGTTACACCTTGAAAGTTAATGTACAACAGGCTGATGACAGACAGGTTGACTTGGAGCACATACACCTTGAGAGTTAATGTATAACAGGCTAATGACAGACTGGTGGACTTGGAGCACTTACACCTTGAGAGTTAATGTACAATAAGCTGATGACAGACTGGTGGACTTGGAGCACTTACACCTTGAGAGTTAATGTACAACAGGCTGATGACAGACAGGTGGACTTGGAGCACATACACCTTGAGAGTTAATGTACAACAGGCTGATGACAGACAGGTGAACTTGGAGCACATACACCTTGAAAGTTAATGTATAACAGACTGATGACAGACAGGAGGACTTGGAGCACTTACACCTTGAGAGTTAATGTATAACAAGCTGATGACAGACAGGTGGACTTGGAGCAATTACACCTTGGGAGTTAATGTACAACAGGCTGATGACAGACTGGTGGACATGGAGCACTTACACCTTGAGAGTTAATGTACAACAAGCTGATGACAGACTGGTGGACTTGGAGCACTTACACCTTGAGAGTTAATGTACAACACGCTGATGACAGACTGGTGCACTTGGAGCAGTTACACCTTGAGAGTTAATGAACAACAGGCTGATGACAGACTGGTGGACTTGGAGCACTTACACCTTGAAAGTTAATGTACAACAGGCTGATGACAGACTGGTGGACTTGGAGCAGTTACACCTTGAGAGTTAATGTACAACAGGCTGATGACAGACTGGTGGACTTGGAGCACTTACACCTTGAGAGTTAATGTACAACAGACTGATGGACTACTGGTGGACTTGGAGCAGTTACACCTTGAGAGTTAATGAACAACAGGCTGATGACAGACTGGTGGACTTGGAGCACTTACACCTTGAGAGTTAATGTACAACAGGCTGATGACAGACTGGTGGACTTGGAGCACTTACACCTTGAGAGTTAATGTACAACAGGCTGATGACAGACAGGTAAACTTGGAGCACTTACACCTTGAGAGTTAATGTATAACAGGCTGATGACAGACTGGTGGACTTGGAGCACTTACACCTTGAGAGTTAATGTACAACAGGCTGATGACAGACTGGTGAACTTGGAGCACTTACACCTTGAGAGTTAATGTACAATAAGCTGATGACAGACGGGGATCTGGAACACTTACACCTTGAAAGTTAATGTATAACAGGCTGATGACAGACTGGTGGACTTGGAGCACTTACACCTTGAGAGTTATTGTATAACAGGCTGATGAAAGACTGGTGGACTTGGAGCACTTACACCTTGAGAGTAAATGTACAACAGGCTGATGACAGACTGGTGGACTTGGAGCACTTACACCTTGAAAGTTAATGTATAACAGGCTGATGACAGACTGGTGGACTTGGAGCACTTACACCTTGAGAGTTAATGTACAACAGGCTAATGACAGACTGGTGGACTTGGAGCACTTACACCTTGAAAGTTAATGTATAACAGGCTGATGACAGACTGGTGGACTTGGAGCACTTACACCTTGAGAGTAAATGTACAACAGGCTGATGACAGACTGGTGGACTTGGAGCACTTACACCTTGAAAGTTAATGTATAACAGGCTGATGACAGACTGGTGGACTTGGAGCACATACACCTTGAGAGTTAATGTATAACAGGCTAATGACAGACTGGTGGACTTGGAGCACTTACACCTTGAGAGTTAATGTACAACAGGCTGATGACAGACTGGTGGACTTGGAGCACTTACACCTTGAGAGTTAATGTACAACAGGCTGATGACAGACAGGTGGACTTGGAGCACATACACCTTGAGAGTTAATGTACAACAGGCTGATGACAGACAGGTGAACTTGGAGCACATACACCTTGAAAGTTAATGTATAACAGACTGATGACAGACAGGAGGACTTGGAGCACTTACACCTTGAGAGTTAATGTATAACAAGCTGATGACAGACAGGTGGACTTGGAGCAATTACACCTTGGGAGTTAATGTACAACAGGCTGATGACAGACTGGTGGACATGGAGCACTTACACCTTGAGAGTTAATGTACAACAAGCTGATGACAGACTGGTGGACTTGGAGCACTTACACCTTGAGAGTTAATGTACAACAGGCTGATGACAGACTGGTGCACTTGGAGCAGTTACACCTTGAGAGTTAATGAACAACAGGCTGATGACAGACTGGTGGACTTGGAGCACTTACACCTTGAAAGTTAATGTACAACAGGCTGATGACAGACTGGTGGACTTGGAGCAGTTACACCTTGAGAGTTAATGTACAACAGGCTGATGACAGACTGGTGGACTTGGAACACTTACACCTTGAGAGTTAATGTACAACAGACTGATAGACGACTGGTGGACTTGGAGCAGTTACACCTTGAGAGTTAATGAACAACAGGCTGATGACAGACTGGTGGACTTGGAGCACTTACACCTTGAGAGTTAATGTACAACAGGCTGATGACAGACTGGTGGACTTGGAGCACTTACACCTTGAGAGTTAATGTATAACAGGCTGATGACAGACTGGTGGACTTGGAGCACTTAACACCTTGAAAGTTAATGTATAACAGGCTGATGACAGACAGGTGGACTTGGAGCACTTACACCTTGAGAGTTAATGTACAACAGGCTGATGACAGACTGGTGGACTTGGAGCACTTACACCTTGAGAGTTAATGTACAACAAGCTGATGACAGATAGGTGGACTTGGAGCAGTTACACCTTGAGAGTTAATGTATAACAGGCTGATGACAGACTGGTGGACTTGGAGATTTACACCTTGAGAGTTAATGTACAACAGGATGATGACAGACTGGTGGACTTGGAGCAGTTACACCTTGAGAGTTAATGTACAACAGGCTGATGACAGACAGGTGGACTTGGAGCAGTTACACCTTGAGAGTTAATGTACAACAGGCTGATGACAGACTAGTGGACTTGGAGCAGTTACACCTTGAGAGTTAATGTATAACAGGCTGATGACAGACAGGTGGACTTGGAGCACATACACCTTGAGAGTTAATGTACAACAGGCTGATGACAGACTGGTGAACTTGGAGCACTTACACCTTGAGAGTTAATGTACAATAAGCTGATGACAGACGGGGACCTGGAGCACTTACACCTTGAAAGTTAATGTATAACAGGCTGATGACAGACATGTGGACTTGGAGCACATACACCTTGAGAGTTAATGTACAACAGGCTGATGACAGACTGGTGAACTTGGAGCACTTACACCTTGAGAGTTAATGTACAATAAGCTGATGACAGACGGGGACCTGGAGCACTTACACCTTGAGAGTTAATGTACAACAGGCTGATGACAGACATGTGGACTTGGAGCACTTACACCTTGAGAGTTAATGTACAACAGGCTGATGACAGACAGGTGGACTTGGAGCACATACACCTTGAGAGTTAATGTATAACAGGCTGATGACAGACTGGTGGACTTGGAGCACTTACACCTTGAAAGTTAATGTACAACAGGCTGATGACAGACTGGTGGACTTGGAGCACTTACACCTTGAAAGTTAATGTATAACAGGCTGATGACAGACTGGTGGACTTGGAGCACTTACACCTTGAGAGTTAATGTATAACAGGCTAATGACAGACTGGTGGACTTGGAGCACTTACACCTTGAGAGTTAATGTATAACAGGCTGATGACAGACTGGTGAACTTGGAGCACTTACACCTTGAGAGTTAATGTACAACAGGCTGATGACAGACAGGTGGACTTGGAGCACATACACCTTGAGAGTTAATGTACAACAGGCTGATGACAGACAGGTGAACTTGGAGCACATACACCTTGAAAGTTAATGTATAACAGACTGATGACAGACAGTTGGACTTGGAGCACTTACACCTTGAGAGTTAATGTATAACAAGCTGATGACAGACAGGTGGACTTGGAGCACTTACACCTTGGGAGTTAATGTACAACAGGCTGATGACAGACTGGTGGACTTGGAGCACTTACACCTTGAGAGTTAATGTACAACAAGCTGATGACAGACTGGTGGACTTGGAGCACTTACACCTTGAGAGTTAATGTATAACAGGCTGATGAAAGACAGGTGGACTTGGAGCACTTACACATTGAGAGTTAATGTATAACAGGCTGATGACAGACAGGTTGACTTGGAGCAATTACACCTTGAGAGTTAATGTACAACAAGCTGATGACAGACAGGTCGACTTGGAGCACTTACACCTTGAGAGTTAATGTACAACAGGCTGATGACAGACAGGTGAACTTGGACCACATACACCTTGAGAGTTAATGTATAACAGACTGATAACAGACAGGTGGACTTGGAGCACTTACACCTTGAGAGTTAATGTATAACAGGCTGATGACAGACAGGTGGACTTGGAGCACTTACACCTTGAGAGATAATGTACAACAGGCTGATGACAGACTGGTGGACTTGGAGCACTTACACCTTGAGAGTTAATGTACAACAGGCTGATGACAGACAGGTGGACTTGGAGCACATACACCTTGAGAGTTAATGTATAACAGGCTGATGACAGACTGGTGGACTTGGAGCACTTACACCTTGAAAGTTAATGTACAACAGGCTGATGACAGACTGGTGGACTTGGAGCACTTACACCTTGAAAGTTAATGTATAACAGGCTGATGACAGACAGTTGGACTTGGAGCACTTACACCTTGAGAGTTAATGTATAACAAGCTGATGACAGACAGGTGGACTTGGAGCACTTACACCTTGGGAGTTAATGTACAACAGGCTGATGACAGACTGGTGGACTTGGAGCACTTACACCTTGAGAGTTAATGTACAACAAGCTGATGACAGACTGGTGGACTTGGAGCACTTACACCTTGAGAGTTAATGTATAACAGGCTGATGAAAGACAGGTGGACTTGGAGCACTTACACATTGAGAGTTAATGTATAACAGGCTGATGACAGACAGGTTGACTTGGAGCAATTACACCTTGAGAGTTAATGTACAACAAGCTGATGACAGACAGGTCGACTTGGAGCACTTACACCTTGAGAGTTAATGTACAACAGGCTGATGACAGACAGGTGAACTTGGACCACATACACCTTGAGAGTTAATGTATAACAGACTGATAACAGACAGGTGGACTTGGAGCACTTACACCTTGAGAGTTAATGTATAACAGGCTGATGACAGACAGGTGGACTTGGAGCACTTACACCTTGAGAGATAATGTACAACAGGCTGATGACAGACTGGTGGACTTGGAGCACTTACACCTTGAGAGTTAATGTACAACAGGCTGATGACAGACAGGTGGACTTGGAGCACATACACCTTGAGAGTTAATGTATAACAGGCTGATGACAGACTGGTGGACTTGTTGCACTTACACCTTGAGAGTTAATGTACAACAGGCTGATGACAGACTGGTGCACTTGGAGCAGTTACACCTTGAGAGTTAATGAACAACAGGCTGATGACAGACTGGTGGACTTGGAGCACTTACACCTTGAAAGTTAATGTACAACAGGCTGATGACAGACTGGTGGACTTGGAGCAGTTACACCTTGAGAGTTAATGTACAACAGGCTGATGACAGACTGGTGGACTTGGAGCACTTACACCTTGAGAGTTAATGTACAACAAGCTGATGGACGACTGGTGGACTTGGAGCAGTTACACCTTGAGAGTTAATGAACAACAGGCTGATGACAAACTGGTGGACTTGGAGCACTTACACCTTGAGAGTTAATGTACAACAGGCTGATGACAGACTGGTGGACTTGGAGCAGTTACACCTTGAGAGTTAATGTACAACAGGCTGATGACAGACTGGTGGACTTGGAGCACTTACACCTTGAGAGTTAATGTATAACAGGCTGATGACAGACTGGTGGACTTGGAGCACTTACACCTTGAAAGTTAATGTACAACAGGCTGATGACAGACTGGTGGACTTGGAGCAGTTACACCTTGAGAGTTAATGTACAACAGGCTGATGACAGACTGGTGGACTTGGAGCACTTACACCTTGAGAGTTAATGTACAACAGACTGATGGACGACTGGTGGACTTGGAGCAGTTACACCTTGAGAGTTAATGAACAACAGGCTGATGACAGACTGGTGGACTTGGAGCACTTACACCTTGAGAGTTAATGTACAACAGGCTGATGACAGACTGGTGGACTTGGAGCACTTACACCTTGAGAGTTAATGTACAACAGGCTGATGACAGACAGGTAAACTTGGAGCACTTACACCTTGAGAGTTAATGTATAACAGGCTGATGACAGACTGGTGGACTTGGAGCACTTACACCTTGAGAGTTAATGTACAACAGGCTGAT
Source organism: Panopea generosa (assembly GCA_029582155.1). NCBI lineage: Eukaryota > Metazoa > Mollusca > Bivalvia > Adapedonta > Hiatellidae > Panopea > Panopea generosa. The sequence continues at coordinate 53,954,589 of CM055900.1, read as the reverse complement.
GACAGACTGGTGAACTTGGAGCACTTACACCTTGAGAGTTAATGTACAATAAGCTGATGACAGACGGGGATCTGGAGCACTTACACCTTGAAAGTTAATGTATAACAGGCTGATGACAGACTGGTGGACTTGGAGCACTTACACCTTGAGAGTTATTGTATAACAGGCTGATGAAAGACTGGTGGACTTGGAGCACTTACACCTTGAGAGTAAATGTACAACAGGCTGATGACAGACTGGTGGACTTGGAGCACTTACACCTTGAAAGTTAATGTATAACAGGCTGATGACAGACTGGTGGACTTGGAGCACTTACACCTTGAGAGTTAATGTACAACAGGCTGATGACAGACTGGTGGACTTGGAGCACTTACACCTTGAAAGTTAATGTATAACAGGCTGATGACAGACTGGTGGACTTGGAGCACTTACACCTTGAGAGTAAATGTACAACAGGCTGATGACAGACTGGTGGACTTGGAGCACTTACACCTTGAAAGTTAATGTATAACAGGCTGATGACAGACTGGTGGACTTGGAGCACATACACCTTGAGAGTTAATGTATAACAGGCTAATGACAGACTGGTGGACTTGGAGCACTTACACCTTGAGAGTTAATGTACAACAGGCTGATGACAGACTGGTGGACTTGGAGCACTTACACCTTGAGAGTTAATGTACAACAGGCTGATGACAGACAGGTGGACTTGGAGCACATACACCTTGAGAGTTAATGTACAACAGGCTGATGACAGACAGGTGAACTTGGAGCACATACACCTTGAAAGTTAATGTATAACAGACTGATGACAGACAGGAGGACTTGGAGCACTTACACCTTGAGAGTTAATGTATAACAAGCTGATGACAGACAGGTGGACTTGGAGCAATTACACCTTGGGAGTTAATGTACAACAGGCTGATGACAGACTGGTGGACATGGAGCACTTACACCTTGAGAGTTAATGTACAACAAGCTGATGACAGACTGCTGGACTTGGAGCACTTACACCTTGAGAGTTAATGTACAACAGGCTGATGACAGACTGGTGCACTTGGAGCAGTTACACCTTGAGAGTTAATGAACAACAGGCTGATGACAGACTGGTGGACTTGGAGCACTTACACCTTGAAAGTTAATGTACAACAGGCTGATGACAGACTGGTGGACTTGGAGCAGTTACACCTTGAGAGTTAATGTACAACAGGCTGATGACAGACTGGTGGACTTGGAGCACTTACACCTTGAGAGTTAATGTACAACAGACTGATGGACGACTGGTGGACTTGGAGCAGTTACACCTTGAGAGTTAATGAACAACAGGCTGATGACAGACTGGTGGACTTGGAGCACTTACACCTTGAGAGTTAATGTACAACAGGCTGATGACAGACTGGTGGACTTGGAGCACTTACACCTTGAGAGTTAATGTATAACAGGCTGATGACAGACTGGTGGACTTGGAGCACTTAACACCTTGAAAGTTAATGTATAACAGGCTGATGACAGACAGGTGGACTTGGAGCACTTACACCTTGAGAGTTAATGTACAACAGGCTGATGACAGACTGGTGGACTTGGAGCACTTACACCTTGAGAGTTAATGTACAACAAGCTGATGACAGATAGGTGGACTTGGAGCACTTACACCTTGAGAGTTAATGTATAACAGGCTGATGACAGACAGGTGGACTTGGAGATTTACACCTTGAGAGTTAATGTACAACAGGATGATGACAGACTGGTGGACTTGGAGCAGTTACACCTTGAGAGTTAATGTAGAACAGGCTGATGACAGACAGGTGGACTTGGAGCAGTTACACCTTGAGAGTTAATGTACAACAGGCTGATGACAGACTAGTGGACTTGGAGCAGTTACACCTTGAGAGTTAATGTATAACAGGCTGATGACAGACAGGTGGACTTGGAGCACATACACCTTGAGAGTTAATGTACAACAGGCTGATGACAGACTGGTGAACTTGGAGCACTTACACCTTGAGAGTTAATGTACAATAAGCTGATGACAGACGGGGACCTGGAGCACTTACACCTTGAAAGTTAATGTATAACAGGCTGATGACAGACATGTGGACTTGGAGCACATACACCTTGAGAGTTAATGTACAACAGGCTGATGACAGACTGGTGAACTTGGAGCACTTACACCTTGAGAGTTAATGTACAATAAGCTGATGACAGACGGGGACCTGGAGCACTTACACCTTGAGAGTTAATGTACAACAGGCTGATGACAGACATGTGGACTTGGAGCACTTACACCTTGAGAGTTAATGTACAACAGGCTGATGACAGACAGGTGGATTTCTGGTAGAAAACAATCAGAATATTTTACACTTGTTCATTTTATTTTGATAAACAAAAGCAGTATTTAATGATTGAATATTAAATGGATGATTGCATTCTTTACTATACTGACTAGGTTGGGAAGGAAGATAATGTATACATGGTCCGTAGAGAAAGTGGTCCAGTGTTACAGCATCTGACCCAGGATCGGAGAGTATCGGGTTCGATCTTCCATCACAACTATGTGTAGCATCCTTAAGCAAGACCCTTTATCCGCATATGCTTAGTACTTGTTATACCCAGGAAGACATCGAGCGTGATTTGTTTAAGGTGTAAGAACTTGTTTCACAATCTATGTAAAATAAGTAAGTTTAAAACAGGGTTGAACTGTTACACTGGGAGGTATATATGAATAAAACTGTTGATTTACCTATGCCATTTTCCTCCAGGTACACCACAACACCTTTAGACTGCCTCTCCGGGTCATTGTCTATCTTCCACTGGTCGAACTGTTCACATGTCAGACCCTCGTGCTGGTCTTCCCACTGAAAATATGTAATAACTCTATGGTAATGCCTCTAGCAATCTACATTTTTTAAAAACCTCTATAAAAAATTGTAGCATGTTTTTTTAAAAGCCTTATATTTCAATACCTCTACCAATATAGTAAAACCTGTTTTAAGCAGCCAGTCAAAGGAAGGAGCAAAAGTGGCATTTTAAGACAGGTTGTTGCTTAATGCAGGTTAATTTGCTTTGAAAGCATAATAATGGGAAACAACAAATGTGGCTGCAGAAGACAAGTGGCTGCTTAATAGAGGTGACCACTTACACAGGTTAAATGCCTCTACAGTCTTTATATTTGAATGCCTCTACCAATACCAATATTTATCAATTTTAATGCCTCACCTGTATATATTTTAAGAAGTCTCTGTCAGCCTAGCCTCTATCCGCCTCTATGAGCCTAGCCTCTTTCAGCCTATATTTTTTAATGGCTTCTGCCAGTTTAGTTTTTTAATGGCTCAGTCATCATGTGTTTTTTTTTTAAATGCCTCTAACAAACTTTATATTTTAAATGCCGATATCAACACATATTTTTAAAATTTCTTCACAATTATTTTTCACATACCTTTATCTTACACATAAAGCAGGTTTTTCGCTCACATGATGGACAGGCCATACCAAGTATGTTAGGTCGATCCCAAATAAAACCGCTTGCACACTGAAAATATTTAAGTACAATCGGTTCATTTCACATATAATGTAATCATTTTTTTTATTTACTGTACCTCGATTGTGAAACACAAGTTCTTACAACATAGATATGTCATGCTAGAGGTCTTCCTGGGTAGAACCAGTACTAAACATATGTAGATAAAGTGTCTAGCTCAAGGACACCATACATAGCTGTTGCGAAGGATCAAACCCAGGACCCTCCAATTCTGGATCAGATGCTCAACCACTTGACCACATACTCAACACATATCAATTTAAGGATAATCCATTAAAATATTAAAAAGTATCTTCTCAAAATCAGGTATTTTGAATAATGCCACTATTATACCATAGTAGATATTGCAAATATGTTACAAAAAAATTGACAATGCTGTTAAGAAATCTGGGACTAAATCTATTTTCTAATCCACTAATTGTAAGATTGTTTTAGCCCACATGGATACTCATGATGGATTCTTATAATCTCAAATGTCTATGTCCAAGATCATGAGAAAGTTATTGAACCTGTGCCATAGGGTGAGATAGGGCGAGATTACAAGAATCTTACATGGGTTTGAGGTTTGGATAGAAAATTCCGTCCCGAGAGATAACTGTTTTGGCGGGAAAGAGGCTCAGCTGAGTTCCCGCGAAAACAGTTATCCCAAGGGACAGAATTTACAATCCAAACTGAAAATGCGATGAATGATTTTTTTACTTGCATAACAAACATATTGAATAATTATTTTAACTTAGTTTATCATTATACATGTAGATTTAACAACAACCACTTTTGAGACGTTTACTTATATTATTTACATCATAAATTTTACACGTAACATCATCTTGATGGTTCCAACGTCACAGCGCGAGAATTTTATCTCAGCCCTAGGGTGAGATAGAAATATTTAACCCGGGTAAAAATGCAGATATCCTTATCTGGTGTGAAAGAAAGAAATGTCTAACCCTGGTAAAAATGTAGATATCATTATCTGGTACTCAATTCACTGACTACTTCCCCATATATTTAGAGGTGGGAGAGTCAGAGTCTTAAAACAAAGTGCATAGTCAATCATGACAGAAACTGTGGCCTGGTTGGGATTCATACTCACAACCCACAGATTGGCAGTCAGTTGATTTACTGCCTGATATAGCTGGAAGTGACTTCATGACAGTCATACTTTTTATATAGAGAGATTATTCTTGGTACTTACGTGTGCACACCAGCGGAAATTTTTATCTTTTTGTAGATGCCAGTCTCGCAATTTAATGTCAAACAAATTCATCACATCTGGCACAACCAATTGTTGTAGCTGAAAAAACAAGAATCTGTATAACAAATGGCAGGAAAGATACAAGACAAAACAGTACAGCAGTAGTGCAGTGAATAAAGTGTTGGCTGCGTACGCCAGAGGTTATGGGTTAGATCCCCAACTTGACCCAATTACCTTTCAAAAACAAGACTCAGTACTAGTTCTACCCTTGAAGCTGACTCATGAGTGGCTCATATACGTTGACAGACAACTTTATTTCGACTGTTTCAGCAACCACCAATATGGTTCTGGTTGATAAACATATAGAAAATTATTTCATTGCACCAAGCCGGGCCCAATAAGCTCAATCGGTCACGTGTCAGACTATCAATCCACGGGTCTCGAGTTCAAGTCCCCGCACTGCAACAGTCTCTGTGATTCGTCTCTCACCGCTGATTCAAGTGGGAAAGTTATCAGTTACTTGCGGAGATGAGGTGTGCTCAAGTACTGGTTAACCTTTCAGGATCCCAGGAAACAGTGGTTAGGTTAACTGATCGTCTGTCGATGGCATAAAAATGACACTAAATATTCAATCAATCATCCAATCAATCATTGCACCAACCATCAGTGACAGTAGTTCGAAGTATTGCGTCGCCATATCCTCATCTTCCATTCCAGGGGCCTCGCACAGGGGGCAGCCCCAGTTTCTCACATGCTTCTCACGAATCACTACCTCAAAGTTCTGCTTCAAACAATCATTGCAGAGTTTACAGTTGCACGAGCCAAGATTACGAATCTGAAATAAAAACAATGAGATTTGGTTCATACTGTCAATCTTTTCTTGTTTTTGCAAAGTAAACATGATTAACTATGCTGAAGGGTAGAGAAAGACCTCTAATTCACACATGTAATATGAGTAAAACCACTGTCCTCTCACAAGTAACTGGCAAACTTCTCACATGAAGTTTTTGGAGAGAGCTGGCCTCAATGGGATACATCAGAAATAAATCAAACTCTATACGCTTGTGTGTATCTTGATCTATAAGATATATATCAACAGATTGATAAAATGTTCACCTAGTTTCGATGTTTTTATAAAACAAATTTTAACCTTATACGGTAAACATCTTCTGAGTTATAATCACTTTATATGTATTCTACATCAACAACAAATAGTATAAAAGCAAAATGGAACATTATTAGAAATAATTATACTGTTTATATTTCTTTATATTATATTTCTAGAGCAGCAGTTTGGTCAAGTGTATGCAACACTATAATATAAGTACAGTCGAAACTCGTTAACTCGATATCGCTCTAGTTGATAGTCCGGTAATGTCAATATTTTTTTGCCATTCCCATCTTATCCCCTTCTTTGCTTATATAAATTAATTCCTTTTATCTCAATATTGTCTGTGTCGATATTCAGGCTAGCTCGATCCTAGTTGTAGTCCCCAGATAGATCATTTCACACCTTTAATTGAATGTTTGTCTCGATATATTTATTGTTGACATAATATTGTGAGTTTTTCCAAGCCGTGTGAAATTCTATGCATGCCATTTTTCACAGTTTGTTTAAGATGCAACACTAATTAGTGGTCAATGACAAAGGTGTCAGTTTTAATGACTGACAGAACGTTGCAAACATCGTGTCATCAAATTGGGTGATTGCATGTAAATTTTTGTTTAAATATAATTTGATTCAATCAATCAACCTCAACTTATATCTCACACTACTGAGAAATTCAAAGAAGGACTGGGATATTAGCATTTATCACAACAGTGTAATTATACTGCACGGACTGTTATATGAAAGCGAAAGTACAATTATTGATGTACCAAAATTATCAGGTGATGAAAATAAATATTGGTTTTGAGACCAAATCTATGTCGATATCTCGAATTTATATGGCAGTTCCTCCAATATCGAATTAACGAGTTTCAACTGTATGTGTTAACATTTCATTAATATTTAAGGTACTTATTGTTATCTTCATCGTTTAAATGTAATACTCCTATCACATCTGCCTCTTTCTATTACATGTATACTTATTTTTACTAGATATCTTGTTATACATATATATATGTATGCATATACAATTGTTTATTCTGAAACAAACAACCAACCTTTATATTCTTCAAGTAAGTCCTTTATAAACTTGTTAGATTATCATCCAAATTTTTCTTAAAATGGGATGGTGGGGGTCTGTTCTTTTTTTTATTTATTTTTTTTTTTTTTTATAAAAATAAAAAGGGTTAAAAATGAGGGGGACAGGTTGGGGGTGATAATCTCGCAATTAATTTATTATAGCCTAAGGACAATACTGCAGAGGATTTTAGTTATCAATTTTCCATTTTGTTCGTCTTCTAAAAGGTTAATATTTGGCTTCTGTTTCGCCAATATTTTCTTAAGTTTTTATAAATACTTACATATAAATATGTATAAATACGTCACACACAACTTCATATGATGATGATGTAAATGAAACAAAACCTGTCGAAAATATTGTTTTGTGGGGGTGGGGGGGATATAAAAATAATCAAAAGTTAAATCGCAGCAGAAATATTACCACAACTAACCTTTGACATGGGATAAAGGCTGAAGCAAATGCCACATTCCTGTTTCAGGTAGATGAGTGCGCTGCTTCTGTCACCACAGTTTCTCACGGCCTCGATGATGTCTTCTATAGAGCACTCAAGAGGCTCGGCACTCTGCGTGACATCCCGGTCTAGAATATTCACTACCGTCTCAGCTCGTCCCCAGCTCTGCAGCTTACCCTCAACAAATATCATTCGTATCCGTCTCTGTTTAAATCACATATTTATATTTGTATAACCATTTGTACATGTACAGATATTGAGTTTTCCTGTGTTCATAACTCTTAATGTTGTATGCAAGTTCAAAGTGTGTGAACTTAATATGTAAATTTTTTTATTTTTTTTATTCAAAACAATAGCATTGCTTAAATATAGGTACAGAAGAACTTCGAAGGCTCGACCCAACTAGACTGGACAAAATAGTTTGAATTGAGGGTTGTTCGAGTCAAGTATTGTTCAACAGCATACCACACATGTACATGCATATATATATCGAAATAGGAATTCAACCTGGAGTAGATAAGTGGTTCGAGCCATATGTGGTGTTCCAGCCATCCGTGTTCGAGCCAACGAAGTTCTACCATATATACAAGATACATAAACGTGGATTAATTACCAGTATTCATTTGGTTACAACATATTTTATTTCTCATATATTTTTACAGCATGAATATTATATATACAATACCAGAAAAAAGATTGGAACAAGAGACTAGCCTATGGTGTTCCTCTCCTCTATATGCATGATTTACATTAATATAGAGGGTAATTAAACAACGGATTTTACAATAGTTTGTATAATATACATAATGTTCACATCCTAAATGATTAATAAATATGAAAAAAATTAATTGATATTAATTATTCATAGTTTGTGAAAAGAAAATAAAGAGAAAACATAAGGTAAAACAGCTTACTAAAATTTGTCACAGATCTAAAAAAATTTGAAATTGACAGTATATTATTGATTTATTTATTATTGTCTTTTCATTTTATATACATGTACATGTATACAGGTAAGTGTCAATATATTGTTTAAAATATCACGTGTCAACTGAAGTTTCATGCAACAATGATAAGGTAAAATAAACCTCTTTGTCGATGGTGGTGTCCATGATGAGCGTCTTGAAGAATTGATCATTAATGACACTGTTAGACACGCTGGTGTTTAGGTCATCCATCCCACCAGCCCCTGCTGATGCAGCAATTATACCACCTGAACATATAACACACAAATATAGACATCAGTATGCATGAAACATGAAAATATAAACAAAATAAAAAAATACAAATATGGATATTACATAGACAAGTTTTGCCAAGATGACGCTAGCATAACAGCAAACATTTTACACCCAGGTCAAGTTTAACCAAGATGACGCTAGCATAATGGCAAACATTTAACACCCGGGTCAAGTTTAACCAAGATGACGTTAGCATAATGGCAAACATTTAACACCCGGATCAAGTTTAACCAAGATGACGCTAGCATAACGGCAACATTTAACACCCAGGTCAAGTTTAACCAAGATGACGCTAGCATAACGGCAAACATTTAACACCCAGGTCAAGTTTAATTAAGATGATGCTAGCATAACGGCAAACATTTAACACCCAGGTCAAGTTTAACCAAGATGATGCTAGCATAACAGCAAACATTTAACACCCGGGTCAAGTTTAACAAAGATGATGCTAGCATAACAGCAAACATTTAACACCCAGGTCAAGTTTAATCAAGATGATGCTAGCATAATGGCAAACATTTAACACCCAGGTCAAGTTTAACCAAGATGACCCTCGCATAACGACAAACATTTAACTGCCGGGTCAAGTTTAACCAAGATGACGCTAGCATAATGGCAAACATTTAACACTTAGGTCAAGTTTAACCAAGATGATGCTAGCATAACGGCAAACATTTAACACCCAGGTCAAGTTTAACCAAGATGACGCTAGCATAACGGCAAACATTTAACACCCAGGTCAAGTTTAACCAAAATGATGCTAGCATAACAGCAAACATTTTACACCCGGGTCAAGTTTAACCAAGATGACGCAAGCATAACGGAAAACATTTAACACCCGGGTCAAGTTTAACCAAGATGATGCTAGCATAACAGCAAACATTTAACACCCGGGTCAAGTTTAACCAAGATGACGCAAGCATAACGGAAAACATTTAACACCCGGGTCAAGTTTAACCAAGATGACGCTAGCATAATGGCAAACATTTAACACCCAGGTCAAGTTTAACCAAGATGACGCTAGCATAATGGCAAACATTTAACACCCAGGTCAAGTTTAACCAAGATGACGCTAGCATAATGGCAAACATTTAACACCCAGGTCAAGTTTAACCTGTCTCTAACTGAATCAGTAGACACTTTAAAAACTTAAAATATTTATGTGTATATCAGCACTGAACATCGTTTTAATTCAATTGTAATACATTTGCCAAACTTTAAATTTAGCTTTCTTTGCAACTTATCTAAAAGATATCAACACTTCCAACCTCTTGCTTCTTCCATCCATAGTCTCTCATAGAATCCCTGCACAATTGTGTGGTTCAGCCGATCAAGTGCTTCTGACGTGTCTCCGTGGGTCTGATACAGGGCCGTGAGGGCCTCTTCACGTGCAAAGAGGTCACTTCCATTTATTTCCCCATACTGCAATATATAAGTACATGCATACAGATATTCCCTTCCAGGCCAAGGTGAGCAACACTGTATCCATGGATTATCATGCCGCAGACAAATGGTATGATATCCCATCCAGTCACATTCTACTGACACCAGGACGACCAGACCTAGAACTGTTCTCTAAATTCTGAGGGCCAAGCGAGGAAGCTTCTAGTACCATTTCTCAAGTCGGTATGACCTGACCAGGGATGCTCTACCCCTAGAGTATGCTGCGGCTTTGTGATTTGGTACATTTGAGAACAAAATTTAATTTCGTTGTTAAGAAAAGACACCATCTTGCTTGCTATGACAAGGGACCCCCAGAGATTATATCCTGATAAAGATTCCAGCTGTGAAAAAGGACAGAACCCCAAAAAGCCTTCCTTTAAAAAAATGTTTTTGCTACAATTTTTAGCCAGATTATGATTTTGCATAGTCAGTTTTAACAAACAAAGACAGAAATCATGTGAAAAAATTCAATAGTTTGAAAGTCAATAATAAGAGTTTGGGTAGCTGCACTTTTGAGTGAGTAGGTAGGAGCACAGCAAAAAATTCTATTTAAAAACAACCTCAAATATATTCTGATATAGATGTTTTTGTCAATCTTCACGGAATCTAAATTCCAAATTGTTTGTATGGATAATGATAAACTTTGTTTTCAATTTAAAATCATTTGGTTTTTTTTAAGACATTTATAGAGGTTTTTCCTGATATATTCTGCCATTAATGTTTAACTATACCTCACATGGTCATCATGAAGATCCAGTAAAAACTCACTCCAATCCTAGATCCAGGGGCCCATTTAACTAAGTCTTTGTAAGTCTTCGTTAGTCTTCGTAAGTCTTCGTAAGATCGTAAAATAAGTAAGCGACACACTAAATGAATTTCCCGATTTTTTCATAACTTCAAATTTTACACTGAGAAACCTATGACTGTTAGTGAAATGGGCCCCAGCACTCTAACATTAAAAGGTAACAGATTCTATAATTAAGTATAGTCGAACCTGTCTTAAGCAGCCAGTTTAGGGAAGGATCAAAAGCTGCATTATAAGACAGGTTGTTGTTTAGTGCGGGTTAATTTACTCTGAAAGCATATAAATGGGAAACAACAATGGTGGTGCTAATGACAAGTGGCTGCTTAATAGAGATGACCGCTTAAACAGGTTTGATTGTATTTGTTTTAAAAAGTAGAGCTCTATACAGACTAATAATAAGTATCTTTTACATTATAGTAAAATTTCAAACTACTTCTGTGAATCCCAGAGATTGCCATACACTAATCTTCAACTCCTACCTTCTTTCTTCTGTCTGCCACACACATATCAACAGCCTTAAGTACATCCCCGTCATTTTTCAGTAGCGACTCTTTCGCTTCTTTTGGCGACAGATCCCCAACATCATTCTGATTTTCCTCTTTCCCTTTTTCCTCCGTCATGGAAATCACAAGTTCAACCATAGCCTGCCATTTTTCTTTTAGCCAATCAACTGGCTTCATTGAATCTTCTGCACTTTTTTCCAGGGCTATTTCAACCTCTGTTATTTCAAATCCATGTTTCTCTGCCTCCTGTTTATTAGAGAAATAGTTCTTGGTTAGTACAATATTTGTAATTTCTCAAGAATGCAGGTACACATGTTGTCATGTATCTATAACATATTTATTTGTTTCAATAAGTAGTATATTTTTTGTTGCTTCAGATGTCTATTAAATTGAGGATACAGTGCAACTAAACAATAACCAGATGTCTATTGAATTGACGATACAGTGTGACTCAACAATAACCAGATGTCTATTGAGTTGAGGATACAGTGTGACTCAACAATAACCAGATGTCTATTGAGTTGAGGATACAGTGCGACTCAACAATAACCAGATGTCTATTGAGTTGAGGATACAGTGCGACTCAACAATAACCAGATGTCTATTAAGTTGAGGATACAGTGCGACTCAACAATAACCAGATGTCTATTGAGTTGAGGACACAGTGCGACTCAACAATAACCAGATGTCTATTGAGTTGAGGACACAGTGCGACTCAACAATAACCAGAGGTCTATTGAGTTGAGGACACAGTGCGACTCAACAATAACCAGAGGTGTATTGAGTTGAAGATACAGTGCGACTCAGCAATAACCAGAGGTCTATTGAGTTGAGGATACAGTGCGACTCAACAATAACCAGATGTCTATTGAGCTGAGGACACAGTGCGACTCAACAATAACCAGATGTCTATTGAGCTGAGGACACAGTGCGACTCAACAATAACCAGATGTCTATTGAGCTGAGGACACAGTGCGACTCAACAATAACCAGATGTCTATTGAGCTGAGGACACAGTGCGACTCAACAATAACCAGATGTCTATTGAGTTGAGGACACAGTGCGACTCAACAATAACCAGATGTCTATTGAGTTGAGGACACAGTGCGACTCAACAATAACCAGATGTCTATTGAGTTGAGGACACAGTGCGACTCAACAATAACCAGAGGTCTATTGAGTTGAGGATACAGTGCGACTCAACAATAACCAGACGTCTATTGAGTTGAGGATACAGTGCGACTCAACAATAACCAGATGTCTATTGAGTTGAGGATACAGTGCGACTCAACAATAACCAGACGTCTATTGAGTTGAGGATACAGTGCGACTCAACAATAACCAGACGTCTATTGAGTTGAGGATACAGTGCGACTCAACAATAACCAGACGTCTATTCAGTTGAGGATACAGTGCGACTCAACAATAACCAGACGTCTATTGAGTTGAGGATACAGTGCGACTCAACAATAACCAGATGTCTATTGAGTTGAGGATACAGTGCGACTCAACAATAACCAGATGTCTATTCAGTTGAGGATACAGTGCGACTCAACAATAACCAGATGTCTATTGAGTTGAGGATACAGTGTGACTCAACAATAACCAGATGTCTATTGAGTTGAGGATACAGTGAGACTAAACAATAACCAGATGTCTATTGAGCTGAGGATACAGTGCGACTCAACAATAACCAGATGTCTATTGAGTTGAGGATACAGTGTGACTCAACTATAACCAGATGTTTATTGAGTTGAGGATACAGTGCGACTCAACAATAACCAGATGTCTATTGAGTTAAGGATATAGTGCGACTAAACAGTAACCAGATGTCTATTGAGTTGAGGATACAGTGTGACTCAATTATAACCAGATGTTTATTAAGTTAAGGATACAGTGTGACTCAACAATAACCAGATGTCTATTAAGTTGAGGATACAGTGCGACTCAACAATAACCAGATGTCTATTAAGTTGAGGATACAGTGTGACTCAACAATAACCAGATGTCTATTGAGTTAAGGATAAAGTGAGACTCAACAATAACCAGATGTCTATTAAGTTGAGGATACAGTGTGACTCAATTATAACCAGATGTCTATTGAGTTAAGGATACAGTGCGACTCACGATAACCAGATGTTTATTAAGTTAAGGATACAGTGCGACTCAACAATAACCAGATGTCTATTAAGTTGAGGATACAGTGTGACTCAACAATAACCAGTTGTCTGTTGAGTTAAGGATACAGTGTGACTCAACTATAACCAGATGTTTATTGAGTTAAGGATATAGTGCGACTAAACAGTAACCAGATGTCTATTGAGTTAAGGATACAGTGTGACTCAACAATAACCAGATGTCTATTGAGTTAAGGATATAGTGCGACTAAACAGTAACCAGATGTCTATTGAGTTGAGGATACAGTGTGACTCAACAATAACCAGATGTCTATTAAGTTGAGGATACAGTGTGACTCAACAATAACCAGATGTCTATTGAGTTAAGGATACAGTGCGACTCAACAATAACCAGATGTTTATTAAGTTGAGGATACAGTGCGACTCAACAATAACCAGATGTCTATTAAGTTGAGGATACAGTGTGACTCAACAATAACCCGTTGTCTATTAAGTTGAGGATACAGTGTGACTCAACAATAACCAGATGTCTATTGAGTTAAGGATACAGTGTGACTCAACAATAACCAGATGTCTATTGAGTTAAGGATACAGTGTGACTCAACAATAACCAGATGTTTATTGAGTTGAGGATACAGTGTGACTCAACAATAACCAGATGTTTATTGAGTTAAGGATACAGTGCGACTCAACAATAACCAGATGTCTATTAAGATGAGGATACAGTGTGACTCAACAATAACCAGATGTCTATTGAGTTGAGGATACAGTGTGACTCAACAATAACCAGATGTCTATTGAGTTGAGGATACAGTGTGACTCAACAATAACCAGATGTCTATTGAGTTGAGGATACAGTGTGACTCAACAATAACCAGATGTCTATTGAGTTGAGGATACAGTGTGACTCAACAATAACCAGATGTCTATTAAGATGAGGATACAGTGTGACTCAACAATAACCAGATGTCTATTGAGTTAAGGATACAGTGCGACTCTACAATAACCAGATGTCTATTGAGTTGAGGATACAGTGTGACTCAACAATAACCAGATGTCTATTAAGATGAGGATACAGTGTGACTCAACAATAACCAGATGTCTATTGAGTTGAGGATACAGTGTGACTCAACAATAACCAGATGTCTATTGAGTTGAGGATACAGTGTGACTCAACAATAACCAGATGTCTATTAAGTTGAGGATACAGTGTGACTCAACAATAACCAGATGTCTATTGAGTTGAGGATACAGTGTGACTCAACTATAACCAGATGTTTATTAAGTTGAGGATACAGTGTGACTCAACAATAACCAGATGTTTATTAAGTTGAGGATACAGTGTGACTCAACAATAACCAGATGTGTATTGAGTTGAGGATACAGTGTGACTCAACAATAACCAGGTGTTTATTAAGTTGAGGATACAGTGTGACTCAACAATAACCAGATGTCTATAGAGTTGAGGATACAGTGTGACTCAACAATAACCAGATGTCTATTGAGTTGAGGACACAGTACGACTCACCAATTACCAGATGTCTATTGAGTTGAGGATACAGTGTGACTCAACAATAACCAGATGTCTATTGAGTTGAGGATACAGTGTGACTCAACAATAACCAGATGTCTATTGAGTTGAGGATACAGTGCGACTCAACAATAACCAGATGTCTATTGAGTTGAGGATACAGTGCGACTCAACAATAACCAGATGTCTATTGAGTTGAGGATACAGTGCGACTCAACAATAACCAGATGTCTATTGAGTTGAGGATACAGTGTGACTCAACAATAACCAGATGTCTATTGAGTTGAGGATACAGTGCGACACTACAATAACCAGATGTCTATAAAGTTAAGATTCTAACCTCAAAACTAACATGTTGTGAAGTTGATATTCAGAACTCATCGTCTAAAAGGTCTTTATATTTAAACCATATGCCACTAAACTTAGGTGCTTAAGAGTTCAAAATGATAAGTTTGGTTTATTTTTACATGCTTTAACAAACAGTCTATTTTTATGTTTGAATTAAAAATATGATATTTGATTTATAATATTACCTGTAAATCAGCCTGGGAATACATTTCTCAAATATTGAAAATTTACTTTGAAACATTTTTTCTCGGATGTAATCCAATTTGACATTTCTAAAATAAATGTCTGTGTTTCTGGGCATGAGCAAAGCATATGGGAAATAGCCTTAATTTGATTGCAAAAAAAAAACAAACACAACCGACTATGAACAGCTTTTATGTTGGAAAGATATTTTCCTGTTGCCAGTAATCTATGATCATAAATTTTAATCTGAAATCAATATCTAAAGGTAACAACGGATTCCATAACATTTTTTGAGCATAAGATGAAGGCATATCTACCTGTATGTTTTTTGCTCAAGCTTAAATTATAGATATAACTCCCTGAAGTTGAATGAAGTTTGTGTGTATGTTAAATATTCTACTAAATTCCTGTACAGAATAAAATTTATTTTTCTTGGAATCTTCCTCCACCAATGAAACTGGTTGCCTTACATATATGTACATGTATACATAACCTGTAATGTGTTGAAAATGGAATTATACACCATTTAAAAAAAAAAATCGAAACATATTTCTTACCTTAATGACTGACATTAACTCATGCCCATCCAAATTCATTTGTTCCTGTGCTCTCCTCATGTTAATATGTTCAATCGCTTCTACAAAGTTCAGATTGGATCGACCTTTATCCGCTGGATCAGTTGCCATGGCACCATCCTGCGGGATATTATCTAAGCTGCTGCTGGCCGAGTTATAACTCCCAGAACTGCTTCCACTAGATGGCTCTTGACCTGACTTTTTCCGCACCCGTTCAACGTCTTCTGTACAAAATACATGGTATTGAATAAGAAACAAAAATGTTTAACATTCCAAGATTGTTGAAAAATTAATTTCATATTGCAGTGATCAAAATTCAAGTTGTACAGTAGATAGGAAATAACAATGTTTTGCTATCTAAAATAGAATTTCAATAGCAAAATTTAAGTTTCCCAGATGTATTAATTGATTAAACATATATTGAACCCAATTAATATTTTGTATTTTGCAGAAATCAAATTTCTCTATAAAAGTTACATTATGCAGTAATGAATGAATGTGTAACAAAATTTGCTACAATGTAATATATATATTAAAAATAAAATGCTTACTTATTCAGAAACTAATTGTACAGCAGAGAATGCATAATACAAACATTGTTATATGGTAAGATGTTATAGACTGATTTAGAAGCATTTGTACAGTAGAGAATGTACTTTGCTTAAAGGTGTATGTACGATGCTTTGCATACTGATTCAGAAGCTTATTGTAGAGCAGAGAATTTATCAAAGAAAAATTTGCTAAAAGATGACTAACTTAATAAATTGATTTTTAAAGCATGGGCAGTAGTGCAGTGGATACAGTGTTGGCAAATCACACCAATGGTCACGTGTTTAATCCCAAAACTGAGTTTAAACAAGAATGCAATCACTTAAACCGAACTAAATCTATTACTATAAAATTTAATCCATTTTCAACACATGACAAGTTATAAACTTGTATGGCATATCCAGTTTTATTGGTGGAGGAATATCTCAGAATGAATCTGAATAGAACCACCGTCCTTCCACATGTAAACATTCTCACATGAGTTTTTAACAAAGTTGAGCTCAAACCCGCTACCTCAAGGGCAACAAGTGAATGGTCATTATATGACAGTGCTTAGACCACTCAGTTGTGGAGCACTCACATGTATCATGTAGTATACAAAACTCACTGTTTGGCAGAAGGACATTAGGATCTTTGAAACTGCCTTCATTCAGTTTTGGTAAGACAGGTGCCGCTGCAGTAGCTCCCTCCCCTGTTGCCGAGACCCCTCCAGTGGCCCCTATTGTAGCACTCAAACCTTTGATGGCCCCACTACCTTCCAGTATTGCATTTTTTTCCTTCTTTTCAAATCGTTCTTGTGCCGCTTTCTTCTCCAAGAACACCTTGTTAAAGAACGAAAAGAAAACATGAATCATTGGTTTAGTTAAGAAAAAAATTATACTGCAATGATCATCTGCCAAACATGTAAATGATAGTTGGTTAATGGTAGAAATGGGGGGTTCATCAAGGTGATATTGCAATATTTAAATAAACAAAATTTATGTTTATCAGAATAACTATGATGTATGTTATTCATGCGGAATGCAATCGAAGGCTGTTTGTTGGCCGGAGTAAATTACCGGCAACTGTTTTGTCTGTTCTACTGGTTCCAACATGTTTATCCATTATTGGCAACAAATGGATTACCTTCATTGTGAAACATGTTCTTATATAGTAGTGTTCTCTATAACAAGTTTAACTGTGGTGAGTAGGTATAAAACAAGAGTATACATTAGATCAAGGGGCACGTTTCCTTAACTGTGGTGAGTAGGTATAAAACAAGAGTATACATTAGATCAAGGGGCACGTTTCCTTAACTGTGGTGAGTAGGTATAAAACAAGAGTATACATTAGATCAAGGGGCACGTTTCCTTATCTGTGGTGAGTAGGTATAAAACATTTGATTTGTACAAGTTGTAATAACTTGTTTCACAATCAAAGTAAAATAAATAAGTTTAAAATTAGATAAAGACAATTAATGTTGGCTTAGAAAAAATACAAATTATTATTACACAAGATCTTTCCCTTTGTGGTCGCAATGGTATACTACATAAATTATACACACTAATTCAAACAAAAGTAGCTTCATGAAGAGCTCTGGTATTATGTATATAAACATAAATTCATATAAGAAGTGATGTAAAATATTTCCGAGTATTGTGATATAAAATACAATCTCATATCTGTGCTTGTTTATTTTCAAATTAAACTTGGTGGCAAAAATGATGCAATTCTCTAGCAAGTAATATACTTTTGCCAATTCATTTAATAAATCTGATAATAAATGAGTGTTCAAGTCAGATCCTCTATCTATCCTTACCTTATCTTGTTCCTCATCTATTAACCTGCCAACTGTGTCTGGTTTACCCTGTGCTGACGCCTTTTCGCTGGGTGGTTTTACACAGCTGGTATCTGCTTGCTTAGGATCCATCAATCCAATTTTTTCTAGTGCTGGCTCGCTAATTTTGTATTTTGTTTGAGTTCTGGAACACATTTCACAGACAACAGCTCCTGGCTTGTTTGTGAATGTGCAATATTCACACTGTCCATCTGCTGGTAGTGGTTGTTGAACAGGCGGTGCGATTTTTTTAGGATTGTCTGATGTCTTGGAGCAGATAGAGCATGCTTTTTGGGACGAGTCATTAATGAATGTGCAATGTTCACACTCCCATTTTAAAATATCAGTTGATGAGTGACTTTTTTTGACAGGTGAGACTGCACTAGTTTTGTTTTGAGATATAAGTGGTTCAGATATACCATGCTTCATTTGAGAATTTTGTAGCATATCACCCATCTTCTGTCCTTCTTCAAAATTGTTGAGTTCTGATAAATTTGTTTCAGCTGAGTTTACAAATGGCTGCTTCATTACATTTGGGGGATATGAAACCTCTGGAATTTTCATCTGTGGTGGATTAACTGGAATATTTAAATTAGAGATCCGTGTTTCTGCAGCTTTTGGAGATATCTCAAAAGGATTAACATCTAAAACAAGCATTCTTCTTATATCTTCAGGTAAATCGTTTTCATCATCTTCTTTGAAGCTAGAAATTTTTAATGGCGGAGTCATACTTTCTCTCTCATTTTTGTTATCTGAACTTTGTTTGGTCAACACTGTAGACTGCTTCATCACTCCATATTCTGGCACATAGACAGTGTTCTCTGGTCCAGTTGGTACCATTCTAGAGGAAGGGAGTATTTCTGGTAGACCAGTCTGTACATACTGTGGAACACTCTGTGGTAGATGGTATGGTACCCCTGTAGGTGCTCCTGAAAGTGGCGGATCATGTGTGGTCACTTGATTGACTCTCCTTCTTAGCATTTCAAGCTCTGCTTCCATTTTCTCTTTCTCTTTTATCTCAGTTGCTTCCTTCTCATTTTTTTCTGCAATTATCATCTCCAAGTCCTTTTTATACTTTTCAAGTTCATGAATCTCCTGTAAATGTTTTCGCTTCTTTCTATTCAGCTCATTGTTTTCTTTATCTTGAAAAAAGTTTGGATCATGGAGGATGATATTGTTGATCCTCGTGTCCCAATCCTTGATGTCCTCTTTCAGGGTCATCAGACTTACCTCAACTCTTACCAGCCTTTTATCCAGATCAGGAATTTGCAAAATGCTAGGAAGGAAGTGTGAGACTGACGGAATGCTACTCCCTGCACTGCCGGGTGTGCTAGGAGTCGAAGTACCCTCTGGATGGCTCGGCATTGGATTTGGATAACTCTGCCGCATGGGTGAGGAATTACTGTCACCAATTACATTCTGAGACCGTCCAAGCATATGTGAACCAACCACTTCACCATGTGGTGGTGATGCCGCCATTAAATGTGGGGTGATGTAGCCATACCTGCTGTTTGGGTCTGCCTGTTGGTACAAATTCATTGTAGTTGGTATGTAGCTGGTGGGGTACTGTGCCATAGGCCCTTGGGATAAGACTGGAGCCATAGAGTATCGGATATCCTGAGCATGGGAAACGTGCACACCAACAGAACTTGGGTAGTGGGCGGTGCCATGTGCCATGCTTCCATGCATGGGATTGATGGAACCCATAATAGTTGGCTGGTTTGCCAAGACTTGTTGGCCCGTCCACTGTTGACTGTATGCCATGGTATTCTGTAGACTGGGTTGCAGGTGCTGGGGAGTGTAGCAGACTGGCACATCTCGCATAGGTGAATCAGATAACTGGGCATGATTGGAGTTGCCAGGTGTTTCACTGTGTTATTGAGAGAAAATATGGAAATGAATAAATCAAACTGCTTGAATAATTTGGATAATCTTTCTATATCAAAATCTTTGAATAAAAGAATTATAATTGTATACAAGAGCATGACAAGTGGGTGCAGATGTGTGTCTTTTATTGCAATTAATATGTTTCCAATTGTAAATCTATGGTACTGTACATTTCATTTTCGGTTAAATATTTATATGCAGTATATGCAAAATAGCAATGTTCCATGTAAAATAGTATTATACAGTATATGCAAAATAGGAATGTTCCATGTAAAATAATTATATACAGTATATGCAAAATAGGAATGTTCCATGTAAAATATAATTATACAGTATACATGTATGCAAAATAGGAATGTTCCATGTAAAATATTATTATACAGTATATGCAAAATAGGAATGTTCCATGTAAAATATTATTATACAGTATATTCAAAATAGGAATGTTCCATGTAAAATAATTATATACAGTATATGCAAAATAGGAATGTTCCATGTAAAATAATTATTATACAGTATATGCAAAATAGGAATGTTCCATGTAAAATAATTATATACAGTATATGTAAAATAGGAATGTTCCATGTAAAATAATTATATACAGTATATGTAAAATAGGAATGTTCCATGTAAAACAGAAGAATAAACAGAACTGACTATGTAATCACCATCCATCACCAAAATAATAAAAGTTACTAATCGCTTGTAAACTTTAGATTTTGGAGTTTTAATCCATTGAACTATGATATTAATGACATTGGTAGGTTAAAATAAATTAATATGAAAGTGTTTCTCAAGTTAAGTTTCTACGGCAGCAGCAATTATTTCTCATAGAACGATGGTGGTTCTACTCAAATTCATTCTGAGATCTTCCTACACCAATAAAACTGGATGTGAAAATGGTGTTAACCCCTTATAAAAAAAAAATAATCACAAAATTCTTACGCTTTATTCATCATGTTTGGTGGCAAGCTGTATCCACTATATCCCGCTGGGTTGTAATTAGAGTGTGCATCTCTAGTTGCAGATGGGAACATCGACATAGCATTTCGTGTTTGTAACCCCTCCGACACTGAAGTCAAAGAGTTATTCTTAATGATTGATATACTGGGTAAACATAAAAAAAAATTATTCTTTCCTTTGTTTTTAAATTTTCATGCATTTCAATTTTTATGAATTCAAATCCAACAAGTTCTTACAACTTTATATACAAATCTTGTTTAATTTTTAAGCCGTGCCTATTAGCTCAGTAGGTTACGCGTCTGACTATCAATCCAGGGTTTGTGATTTCGAATCCCCGCCCGGCAACAGTCTCTGGTATGATTGATATACAACATTTGTCTCATTATCATTCGATTCTCACTGTTGATTCAAGTGGGAAAGTTATCAGTTACCTGCGGAGATGGGGTGTGCTCGAGTACTAGTTTACGTTTCAGGATCCCAGGAAACAGTGGTTAGGTTAAGTGATCGTCTGTTAGCCATCGATGGCATAAAAAAGACACTAAATGTTCAATCAATCAATCAATCAGTAATGCTTAATGTTTAATGCTTTCCTAAGTACAAGCTGTACCGATATTACACAGATAGAGATTCCAGATCAAAGATAAAATACACGACCATGGTAGCAGGAACACATAGAACTTAACTTGATGATGCATACATTTACTGCAGTGGAAGGGGAATTGATCATGTTTTTTTTTTTATAATTGTTTTTTTCAATAGAAGACATCATCGTTTTACCGCACTGATGCTCTCCTTCGAATTGCAAGAAGAAAAAATTTCTGAAAAGGATCATACATTTACAATACATGTATTCTGCAAACAGACATTAATTGTAAATTTGTTAAATTATACTTAATATAAACTCTTCAATTTTTGTTTACCAGGGCCTCAGAATAATGTATTTTAATGAAACTAGGCCCCGGTAACTATCATTAAGAATACTTAATAGTTTGTAGAATGGACCCAGCACTCCCGATTGGGTCTATCAAATAGCAATTGTTACGAGCACACAGATTGGCTATCATCTATCAATATAGTAGGAGGAGGCCAGTGAATTTGATATCGGGAAAGCCACATTTGAGCACGTCCATATGGTCAGATGCTTCACTGAAAGTTTGAATGACTGTTTAGAAAGCCTTCAATAGCTATGAACTGTTGGACAGGCACGAAATCCCCCGTTTTTCATTAGGGGTTAATAGACCCAATTTGGGAGATCTCAGGTTCTCTATATAGACCAATTTAGAAAGGACACGATAAGAAGTTTTAGACTGATACTCAAACAATGTAGACCCTGATCAGACTGAGAATTGCTCAATAACACACATGAATAACAGAACAAGCGGAGTAGAGATGTTACCTTGTATCACATCTCCATGCTGTGGTAGATACTGCTGCTGATTATGCCCCATAAGTGGTGACTGGGACAATCGGGGGGACTGATGATGCCCCCCCTGCAGAGGCGG
The DNA here is from genome assembly GCA_029582155.1 of Panopea generosa. NCBI lineage: Eukaryota > Metazoa > Mollusca > Bivalvia > Adapedonta > Hiatellidae > Panopea > Panopea generosa. The sequence continues at coordinate 53,931,732 of CM055900.1, read as the reverse complement.
CTGATGCTGCTGATGTTGTTGTTGCTGCTGCTGCTGCTGCTGTTGTTGCTGCTGCTGTTGTTGTTGCTGAATGGCATTGCCCATGCTTGATGGTGTGGCAGACAGTTCATCAATTGTTGGTCGGATTCGTTGCAGCTTGTGGTTTTGACGTTTCGGATGTTTATGCCATTTCACGTGGCATCCCTTACACAGTTGTTTGTTGTCACACATGGCGCATACAAAGTCAGCATGGTTCTCTCCACAGATATCACAAGCTAAATTGAATAGCACAAACAATTCACTATATTAAAAAAAGACTGAACAAAACATTATATGAACATAAACTGAACAATACATTATATGAAAATAACATGAACAATACATTATATGAAAATAAACTGAATAATTCATTATGCAATAATAAACTGAACAATACATTATACAAAAATAAACTGAACAACACATTATACAAAAATAAACTGAACAACACATTATATGAAAATAAACTGAACAATATATTATATGAAAATAAACTCAGTATTACAATAATATATGAAAATAAACTGAATAATACATTGTATGAATATAAACTGAACAATACATTATACGAAAATAAACTGAACAATAAATTATATGAATATAAACAGAATATACATTATACAAAATAAACTGAATGATACATTATATGAATATAAACTGAACAATACATTATACGAAAATAAACTGAACAATACATTATATGAATATAAACTGAACAATACATTATATAAATATAAACTGAATAATACATTACATGAAAATAAGCTGAACAATACATTATATGAATATGCTCTACCGACTCATAGAAGCCATAGCACTTTTTGAAATTCTCCTATGCAATAGAAACATCGGGGTGGGGTCATTTTTAACCCTAGGACACCATTTGAACAAATCTACCAAAACTATAGTTGGTCATCATTACTACATAAACATTTTGAAAATCTGTTGAGCCATTCATGAGAAGAAGATTTTTTAAATTTTGGATTATTTTAAGTAATGGTGGCCATCTTGAATTTCAGATCAAAAAAAAAAAAAAGTGGTTTCAGAAAAAGTGCTGCTAACAGACGACAGACGACGGACAACGCGCCATCACATAAGCACTTCTGGCCTTTGGCCAGTAGAGCTAAAAATTACCGCCTATTATTGTCTTGATGCGGGAAGATGTTGTGTAGTGTTTTAGAGTCGCTTTCAACAATTTTTCAGTCATATTGTGACACTGTCTACTGGAGACAGTATTCTAAGCACTGCCATTTTTTTCAATAGTGTTTAATGCCATATGCTGAAGCTGCCCTAGAACCCCACAGCACTTAATCTATAAATGAATATTTTGGATTCTCTTTACTTTACTTACCTATACTTGGTGTTTTAGTTTCAATATCTAATGGGGAAGTCACTGGTGTTGCCATGGAAATATCCTACAAAACAAACATATAAATCATATTGATAAAATATGATATTTTAAGATTTAAATTGTGTATATACATGTATACAAAATATACATGTATTCCTAACATGTCCAATAGAGTACATACTAGACAAACTGCAATTCATTTCCGAAAGAAAAACATCTGCAGCTGGACAGAGCCAGAAAGAGCATTCTAAGTTTCATTTGCGCCACAATCTCATACTGTATTACCTGTATGCAAAGTCACCCAGCCTTGAGTTTTATCTGACATTTCCTTGAAGTTGCCGTAAAATACACAAAACATGTTGAGTGTGAAGAACGTGGGTTTTCAAATTTACAAATTTGATTGAGACTGATGACAAATCCAAGCAAACAAGAGTTATCTAACTTACTACATTGAGCAGGTCTTATAACTGTAATACCTTGTATAAAGTTTCAAACCAATGCATGCAGTGGCTGTTGAGTTACAGAATTTCTAAGTCAAACAAAGGCCATAATTGATGATACTTGCAAGCAAAACTATTACCAAAATTTCTAAGTCAAACAAGGGTAATAATTTAATAATAACTTATTTATTTTAGTAGGTTTGATGACTGGAAAGTCTTGTGTGAAGTTTCAATCCAATACATGAAATGGTTACTGAGACAGGGACTTGATGGTACTTGCACGCAAAGCTTTAACCAGAATTTCTAAGTCAAAAAAGGGCAATAAGGGCACTACATTCATGCAAGTGCAGGGAATAAAAATTCCACTTGGCCTAACGTATTTATGAGTGGAAATTGGGCAGGGCAAGAAAAGATCTACACATCAATCTTCCTGGTAGTTTACTTGCCTGGCTGAATCTTAGTAATTCAGGGGCAGAACATTTGTTCAGAATTGCGAGCGACTTTGTTGAAAATGGAACTGGAACTGAAAAATGCAGATCGCGACTACTATATGTCGGTATCCAGTATCATTTGATTACGGTATCTATCGGTATCCCTAAACGTAATGCTTATTTTATTTCATGCTGTTTTTTTGGTGATTTCTAAGTGCAAATGTCTCTTTATGTATTGATGGTTTTATACATTTATTACCAAATAAATTATTATTATTTTAATATGGTTTAAATCTTATTACACTTCGGTCCCGTTATAACACGGTAGCCAGGATATGCGCAGAACTGCTTTATAAATATCCCAAGGTGCACTGCCTATATTATTTGGCGATATTGTTTCCAGTTGAAGTACTGTATACAAACTTGTGTTAATGTGTGATAAATAATGACAGACCATTGTTTGTTGGCGTAAATCAATTAAAAGCGATGTTGTTTATAACAATAAGAACTTGTTATCATTTCAGTCTGAATAATCAAGGTGTAATTGATGCACAAATACACGTTCACAGTTTGGAAAAATGTAACGAGCATGCAAATACTTAACAATTTAGTCGAGATTTTCAATCAATTCATCAATTATTAAACAGCGAGTTTTTAATGCGTCTGGTTGTATTAAGCTTAGCATTCTGTTAAATTTTGGAAAAGGTATCATAATGATTGATTCTAAAAACAAGTTTGTTGTCACACCAGTAGTGTTTTGTTGATTATTTCATACCTGTTTGTACTTGTTCATACAAGTGAATATGGTAACAGGATGAGTTCATTTAGCAAGTCACTCGTCCTGCAAGACGAGTTGCGTACATGTATAAAAGAATTTTTGTCCCCTGAAGTGTTATCTAACTCAATTATTTTAGTAGGTTTGATGACTGGAAAGTCTTGTGTGAAGTTTCAACCAAATACATTAAGTTGTTGGTAAGATATAGACATAATGGTACTTGCACGCAAAACTTTAACCAGATTTTCTAAGTCAAACAAAGTCAAATAATTTGCATTATATTCAAGCAAGAGTTATCTAACTTTCTTATTGCAGAAGGATTGATGACTGGGAAGTATTGTGTAATGTTTCAAATCAATACATGCAATGGTTACTGAGACTTGCACGCAAAACATTAAACAAGTTGAGTATAACAGCTCTCTTTAGTCTTCGAATAGTCAAGCTAAAAATGCAAACAGCATGGAAACAAATAATTGCAAAAGTACATTAAAATATATAATAATCACAATGAACATCCCACTAGTGATCTCGTAAGTAACAGAAACACTAACCAGTTTCATGTCAAGACCAGTTTTATTTTCGTCTGCTTGTCTTGATCCCAGATTCTGTATCGAAACCAATGCTGGAATACTGGAACCAGCTGCAGATTCATTTGAAAGCCCCGAAGTCTGTAAACTGGAACCAGCTGCAGAAGTCATTATTGAAGGTCCAGGAGCAGATATGCTGGAACCAGCTGTAGTGGTTGGCGTGGCTACTGGAGCATGTGCTGTAGAATCTGACATCTGTCTTGCTTTCATGTTTAAGGATTGACTAAATGTTGGGAAAAAAAAAGGTTAACCCTTTACTCCACAGATACTGGTTTTTGCGCACCAGTCACATAAGGCCACAGAAAACAGTGCAAAAAGAGTTCAGATTGCTCGTAACAAGCAATCTGAACACTTTTCGCACAGTTTTCCACTCTGTCAGTTAATATAAACATAAGTCACCCAATAATTCAAATGCCTTCTATATTAGGTGTCCAAAGGCATTTATATAAAGTTAAGGGTTAAAGCAGCACATACCTTTTTAACCAACTAGTAAAATTGGTAAAGACACTACATACATATACTTGCAACTGTTTATTCATATTTGGATCATTCTTAAAAACATGTTTGTTTGCTGTGCTCCGACACAGTATTTTTCATGTGGGAAGGTAGGTAGCTAATTTTTTTTTTCTCCAAAATTTTGATTATGTATAGTCATTTTAAAGAACAAGAGGCCCAAGAGGGCCCGAGGACACTCAATTGACGCATAGTAGCCATAGCACTTTTTGAAATTCCACAATATTTACCCTCTTTGGGCAGTCATCTTAACAAATACCCCCACCACACCCATATTGAACAAAAAATTTTTACCCTTTTGGGGCCCCTCCTGACCCCATAAGACAGTGGAACCCAGTCATTTTTACAAAACTGAACCTCCTTCATCAAACAATGCTTCTGTGAAGATATAGGCAAAATCATTTCCATTTAAAAAAATAAATATATTTATTATAATGACACATGTCCCATAATTGAACCCTCGGGGCAGGGTCATTTTTAACTCTAGGGACACCATTTGAACAAATCTAACAAAACTATAGTCGGTTATCATTACTTCATAATATTTTGAAAATCTGTTGGGCCGTTCATGAGAAAAAGATTTAAGTTTTGAAGTATTTTTAGTAATGGCAGCCATCTTGAATTTTAGATGGAAAAAAAATCTTCTGTATAGTCTTCTATGCAATAGAAACATCCACGTGAAGTTTCAGTTTATGAGGCCTTGTGGTTTCAGAATCCCTATGTACAGGGTCTTTATAAATTTTAGCCCATAAATTCTTATCTGCAATCAAACCCCTACACATAGGGATAATTTATGCCAAATATGAACAAATCTGACATACCGGTTTTTAAGAAAATGATTTTTGTAATACCCAATTTTTATCCTTTTGGGCCCCTCCTGACCCCTTAAGACAGTGGAATCTAGTCATTTTTACAATACTGAAACTCCTTCACCAAACAATGCTTCTGTGAAGATATAGGCAAAATCATTTCCATTTTAAAAAAAATAAAACAAAATTTATTATAATGAAATGTGTCCCCTAATTTAACCCTCCGTGCAGGGTTATTTTTAACACTAATGACACCATTTGAACAAATCTAACAAAACTATAGTTGGTTATCATTAATACATAAACATTTTGAAAATCTGTTGAGCCGTTCATGAAGAAGATTTTTTTCAGTTTTGGACTATTTTTAATAACGGCAACCATCTTGATTTTCAAATCGGAAAAAAAAAAGTCTTCTGTATAGTCTCCTATGCAATAGAAACATCCATGTGAAGTTTCAGTTTAATTGGCCAAGTGGTTTCAGAGAAAGTGCTGCTAACACTCTTCAGAGACGACAGACGACAGACAAAACACCATCGCATAAGTACTTCTGGTCTTTGGCCAGTAGAGCTAAAAATGGACATAAATCATGCAAAAAAAGTTTGGGTAGCAGCAATTTTTTAGTGAGTAGGTAGCACAGCAAACAACTTATTTTTTAAGGACAGCCTTGCATCTCGTATTTTTTTAACACTTGTGGAGTATCAAAATAAAACAATATTATTTATATCTTAGATATTGTGAAAGTTTTCACTATATATCCATATAAAGAAAACCAGCCTTCTCCCCTGGCGACTATGTTTTTCACCTGTGAGCCTTCTGCTCAGGTGAGCTAAAAACCAACCTGGTCAAGGCATCCTTTTTTTTCCTTTATAATTGCATATCTTGAACCAGTAAAGAATTTGAGCCAAGACACGTGCTGCAGAATTTGATTTTTCACTCTGTTTTGGACATAAATGTTACAATGGAGCCCTATGGGAAATGTAATAGTGGTGTGAGACGTTGATAAAAAGGTCTAAGGCGCCATCTCAAAATCATTTACATCTCAAAATCATTTACATCTCACTGCTAAAGCCGTAGGTTTGAGTCACGCTCGCTCCAAAAAACATTATATGAGAAAATTTGCCAGTTACTTGCAGAAGAACGGTGGTTCTACTCAGATTCATTTTGAGGTCTTCCTACACCCAAAAAACTGGATATGCCATATGTAACCTGAAATGTGTTGAAATTGGCATCGGACCTCATTCTAAAGTTATTTAATAAATAACCAATAAATATCTTACTAAATGGTAAACAACTTACACCAGACCAGGGTTGATGAATGTTTCTATGTAGTGAGGAAACGGATGCGTTCTGGCCAGGTATATTTCAAGTTCCTTTCTTCCAAGCAAGATGTCCACAACAAGGTCCAGCGTATGCTCATGATCTGGTTCAGCATCGTCAGGGAAGGCAACTCCGTCTGCCTTTTGCACTGTATATCCCATAAGGATCATTATGTCCCTTCCTCCCTGAAGATCAAACAATGCATGAACTTCATTACTGTAAACAGTTTTATTGGTGTTAGTTTTATTTTGGCAGTTTTGATCAGAAGCATCAAAATTAATCAACCATCAATATTCACCTTGCACGGTTGTGAAATCATCAAAACCATTTGTAAGCTTCTTTTTCCAGTTAATATGAAGAAAACTTGAGTTATTGAGAGGAAACCATCTCAGGATGGGATGGATTGATTGAATATTTAGCATCATTTTTATGCCATCAAGGGCTAACAGACAATCAGTTAACCTAACCACTGTTTCCTGGGATCCTGGAAGGTAAACCAGTACTCGAGCACACCCCATCTCTGCAAGTAACTGATAACTTTCCAACTTGAATCAGCGTAGAGATGTATGATAATGAGAAGCAACATCGTATATCAACCATCACGAAAATTGTGGCCGGGTGGGGATTCAAACTCACGACCCCTGGATTGATAATCAAACGCGCTAACGACTGAGCTAATCAGGCGTGGCTCTCTCAGGATGGGTGAACCCACAAGTCGAAGGACCCTTCCCCAACATTCTTTAAATGGCAGGCCATCAAAATATTATCAATTAAAACATTTATGGTGCTGCATGTGTTGAACATTAAGTCCAATTGTTTAAACTAATTTATATAAGCTTTATTACAAAGAAAGTTCAGATCTTAAAGAAATTCCCGAGTCTATTTCCTCGATAGTACCAGTACTTAGTGTTGTGGTCAAAGAGCCCATTGGATGGAGCCTGGGCCTAAATTCATCAACAATTTGAGTCTGAGAATCAAACTCAGACTCAAATATTACATTTTGTAAAACCTTGTAAAGACTAGACTGAGTAAAAACTGTGGCCCTGTAACATTTTCAGTTAAATAATCATTAAAATTGCTGATTTCTAGTAACAAATATAGTAATATGATTGTTCAATAGATGTTATTTGATTCTTAAATTTTTGACAATTCAAGTCTGACCTTAAATCTCAGACTGGAAATATTGATGAACTTAGGCCCTGGGCTCAAACGAACAACCTCTGGTGTCAGAAACCAACACTCTATCCACTATGCCTTTATTAAGCAACCATCTATTTCAAAGGCAACTAGACTGGTGAAATGACAGTATTCATGCTTAATGGCAGGCACCTTTTAAAAGTTGAAAACTAAAAATATGTGTCAACATGAATGTTCCAACGGCCAACAATTGATCGGAAACCAATTTTTTACCAAAAATTAAGTAAAAAAGGGGGCTCTTGTTAAATTTGAACAAATATCGAACTAGAACTGTATTTTATAATTATACAGCTACATATCACATTTTATAATGATACAGCTACATATCACATTTTATAATGATACAGCTACATATCACATTTTATAATTATACAGCTACATATCACATTTTATACAGCTACAGCTACATATCACATTTTATAATTATACAGCTACATATCACATTTTATAATTATACAGCTACAGCTACATATCACATTTTATAATTATACAGCTACATATCACATTTTATAATTATACAGCTACATATCACATTTTATAATTATACAGCTACAGCTACATATCACATTTTATAATTATACTGCTGCAGCTACATATCACATTTTATAATGATACAGCTACATATCACAATTTACAATTAAACAGCTACAGCTACATATCACATTTTATAATTATACAGCTATATATCACATTTTATAATTATACAGCTATATATCACATTTTATAATTATACAGCTACATATCACATTTTATAATTATACAGCTATATACATGTATCACATTTTATAATTATACAGCTACAGCTACATATCACATTTTATAATGATACAGCTACATATCACATTTGATAATTATACAGCTACATAATACATTTTATAAATATACAGCTACATATCACATTTTATAATTATACAGCTACATATCACATTTTATAATGATACAGCTACATATCACATTTTATAATGATACAGCTACATATCACATTTTATAATTATACAGCTTCATATCACATTTTATAATGATACAGCTACATATCACATTTTATAATGATACAGTTTCATATCACATTTTATAATTATACAGCTACATATCACATATCACAGATGGACGGACAGTGGCAGTTGCTTAAAAATATTAAAATCCCACTTATCTATCATTGCCAACATGTGTTTCAGTCAACTATCTGTACATCAACATACCTGAATGGAGTCCACTCTATCACGGAAGATACTGTTACTAAATTTGATGTGGCGCCACATGTTTGATCTACTCTCCCGTGGTTTCAATAAGTGTCGACCATACTTCTCGAAGATATTGAGGCCCATGATGAGACGCTTCAAACTATCAGCTGACTGGAGAAATTGAACAGAAATTATATAGTAATTGTAATGTCAGCCATTTTTTTTCACTAAACAAAATAATACAAGTAATGTATAATTTTTATACAATTGTCATCTCAAAATTCCTAATCATAAACAGAATACATGCATATATATATATGTGTGTATATTATACAGGGATATCCATGTGTTTCTCTCTTTTTTTTTTTGTATCGGGTTTAATGTAATTTTCAACACATTTCAGGTTATATATGGCATATCCAGTTTTATTGGTGGAGGAAGACCTCAGACTGAGTAGAACCACTGTCCTTCTACAAATAACTGGCAAACTTTCTCACATAAAGTTTTTGGAGCGAGAAGGACTTGAACCTATAACCTAAGCGATGAGAGGTAAGTGATCTTAAAACGGCGCCTTAGACCACTCGGCCATGGAGGACCCTTCATGTGTTTCACCAGGTAACTAAATTTCTAACCTAACTATTTAATACATGACACATGAAAGTGAACATATAAAATATATTATATAACAGAAATGACACATGAAAGTGAACATATAAAATATATTATATAACAGAAATACTACTATCATTTAAAAATGTTTGTTTGTTTGAATTTTTAGCCTCATTTTATTGCCATCAAGGGCTAATAGAGTCAGTTAACCTGGACACTCTTTCTTGTAATCCTAAAAGGTTAACCAGTACTCAGCACACCCCATCTCCGCAAGTATCTGATAACTTTCCCACTTGAATCAGCAGTGAGAGGCGAATGACACTGAGAAGGAATGTTATGTATCACAATCCTTGGGTTGATAATCACTCGGGTGTGGTTAAACAGAATTTATTACTTTTTTGGTTCAGAATGCAACTTTTGTGGAATTACTGACTTTGTGAATATATATATGAAGCATATATAAGATCCTTATATTACTAGTGACAAATCCAAGCTTGTCAAAAATAACAATGCACTGATTTGTATTAACATTCAAAATTGTTTTTGAGCAGGCATCTAGTTGGTTACATATTCATGACTTGGGAATATGTTTTTACTTCTTTTTTTTTGGCAATTTTCAAACTTTAATAGTTTTTTAATGACATCTTTATAGAACATCACCAATGAACCCCAGTAAAATCTTACTGAGTTCATGGATCCAGGAATATAGTTAAAATGATAACCGTATTCAAACATTGACTATAAATATTAACAAAAAAAAACACATAAGATCTAGCATCTTTGGCCTGCTCCCTGTCTCACTCCTACCTTAAATTTGACCAGTCCAGTTAAATTGGCTGAAAATCAGGAGCTAAAACAAGTGTATACCCCCTTAATTGTAAATGCACTCCCAAAAATTGTCAAAATAGATTAGACCTGTCCCCAACATGTCTCTTGATAATTTGCCCAAATTCTTCTTAACATATTTATAAGTATTATGTTAAGGGTCTCTCAAATTGAAATCTCAAGGATGAAGTTAACTTTCAGATACATTTTTACTTCCTATTATTACATTTCATAATAAAATGGAGTGACATTTGAGTAGAACATCTCTATGGTCAAAAACATGTTAAAAAGCCGGAGAGTACAAGATCAAGAATTTTCATCTTAACCCGTATTAAGCAATAACCTGTTTTTGCTCATCCTTTCGACTGAATTCCAAAACAATATTTTATATTAACCCTTAACTTCATATAGACGCCTTTTGACACCTCTAATAAAGACACCTTTGGATACCTAATATAGAAGGCTTTTGAATTATTTGGTGAATTAGTTTATATTAACTGACAGAGTGGAAAACAGTGCAGGAAGTGTTCAGATTGCTCGTTACGAGCAATCTGAACTCTTCCTGCACTGATTTCAAAGGCTTCTGTGATTGGTGCGGGAAAATGCGTATCTATGGAGTAAAGGGTTAAAAGGGATTTCCTGACTTGGCTTAGACCTGGCTTAGGTCATAATAAATTAATTGCTAGATTATCATCCCAACCAACTCGTTAATTTTCATGCCGCGCTCAACCTTTTTATTTAAAAAAAACAACAATTTAAAAAAGATAATAATAAAAAAATAATAATAAAATCCTCACCAACATCCCCCTTTTTAAGAAAAATTTTGATGATAATCAATCTATTAATTTATAATGGCCTTAGACCAAAATAGACTTCCTGTTTAAAATTTCAACCAATGTTATGACTGTGATGGCAATTGCGCAATTTAAATTTTATCAGTCACATTAGCTATCTGTACATAATATTAAATTTGGTTTACCTTGGAGAGAGTTAGATTCACTGATGTGGAGATACAAGATAAAGTCGACATGAGATATAACACATTAAACATTATTTATGTAGGTCAAATTACAAGATTCAAAGTTTATTATGAAAAATAAGGCTTCTGGCCCAAAACACATAAACATGTAGTAAACAAAGTCGAGATAAAAGTTATAGTCAACATGAGATATAACACAATAAACATCAGCTATGTAGGTCATTAAACAGTATATAAGCAGAGACGGTAGTGTAATGGATAGAGTGTTGGCCGCTCATGCCAGAAGTTGCGGGTTTGATCCCCAGCTAGACCCGATGCCTTTCATAAAACAACACTCAGTTGTGGTTCTACCCAGGAAGTGGACTCGAGAGCAATTCATATAAGCTCTCATAAACTTTTATCGCAATCAAGCTAAAATAAATTACTGTAAACTAAACTAAACAGTATATAATGATGTGGTATTTATTTTAGTATAAAGATTTTGTTTCAATTGTCCAACCCAATTAAAATATTGTTTATAATCGGCATGAGATATAACACAATAAACATTAGGTATGTAGTCATTAAACAGTATATAATTATGTGGTATTTATTTTTAATATAAAATTGTGTTTCAATCCAATTAAAATATTGTTTTATGTGACGTTTTGGTGGATTATTTCCTCCTTTTTATGTGATCATGTATAAAAATTACACAGAATGTTCAGCAACACTTCCTCTTTCTGAACAATTCACTTCCTATACAATCTTGAATAAATCTGATGTATCTAATAGATAAAGAGAAAACATATACATTGCTGCTTGCATTTAAAAATGGAAAAAATGTGTTTAACTTACAAATTAAAAGAAAAATATGGTCTCATACACCTCATCTATATCTAGATGCAGTATCTAAAACAAATCTGCATAATTATCCCTTTACTTCATAAAGACGCCTTTGGACACCTTTAATATTAAAAGCATTAATTTACCACATATCAGCAATGGATGAATTATGTTTATATTAACTGACAGAGTGGAAAACAGTGCAGGAAGTGTTCAGATTGCTCGTTACGAGCAATCTGAACTCTTCCTGCACTGTTTTCAAAGGCCTTCTGTGATTGGTGCGGGAAAATGCGTATCTATGGAGTAGATTCAAACAATTCCATGTAATATAAAACATGAATTGCTGTTTGTACTGGCAGCTGGGTACAGAGGATCTGGACACCCCCCTCCACCTTCAGTGAAATGTGTAAAAACAAACATACTACTTGGAACCTGACTCCGGCCTTGTGAATCACATCCCACCCATAAGTACCCCCTCTCCCATTGTGTATAAATAGGAAAATATCCTGGATCATCTTTAATTTTGTATGTGTCTTTGTTGTTATTTATAATGTATGATAAAACAGTAAAACTTCTGAACCACCTTGTAAAAGCATATCAAGGAACGTAAATATATGGAGACAGACATATCGGTAGTCTTTCTTTTAATAACCGAAGAATGAAAGAAAGAAAAAAGTTTTCTAACTGAAAACAAATCTGTTTTAAGAGAAAATAAACTTTTTTTAATGTTGGGTTGAGGAAAATTTGTATGTACGGTACCTCTGCATTCGTTGAAAGTAAATCGCAGAAATTCAAAATAACAAATTTCTCCCTTAGTGGAACGTCAATATTTAGTAGATGTTTTATAACTGGCATTGGATCAGTGTTCTCTTCAATGCTGGTTCCCAGCGCGCTCCGTCCTAACGCCACACGTCCTGCTTCCTGATTTACCGCCATATCTCAAAATTGTCCCTGGACCTATATTTATAAAATAAATTTATTGGTTTCATTCAACAGAAAATATACTAAAAACAAGAGGATAATATACAATGATATAACATGACTTTTATCACATTACACAAGATTTAAACAATAAATAATCTTAACATCTGAAAATTTTTAACTTCTAAAATATGTAATTAAGTTTACACAATAAACTTTAAGTAATTAAGAAACATACAGAGAACAGCTAAGGTATATGTGTTACAATGTCCACCTGTTACACTGGATGCCAAAAACACCTGAATGAACTATGGAAGGAGGTGAATAGATATATGATTGACAAACAGTAATTAAATTTTCCCTTTTGACAGCATTTCGAATTTTAAAAGTAAGAAAGTACTGGACAAAATGATTGTTTATTTCTGTCAAGAACTTATAGAAATAGAATATCACCAGATAATTGCTGGAAACTTCCCTATGCAATACAATAATGATACCTGTAGCAGACAAAATATCAATTTTTAGCAGACAAAAAACTAATTGCATACTACAGGGTCCTCGTTTGCCAATTTTTGGGGCTGTTATTCTGCCCCATTCCCAATGGCAAATAGCAATTTTTTTCACAAAATTCCCAGTTTTAAAATCCAAAGAAACAAAAAGAAATATTTGAGGGGAAACATTGGGGATGTCAGTCTATATTATGGAATCCTGTTGCTAGATTCTACATGTTTCATTATGCTGCTGACCATTATGTGCTCCAGGGTCACCAGTTGTTTTTCCTTCTCCATAAAATCTTGGTAAAACATATCAAATTACTTGCAGGAATTTCAATTAATCAGATCTTTTTACTTTTCTAGAAAAAGTGCAGGCCCGGGAAAGCAGTGCCTATGTGTAGCTATGCTGGTGTCCACTACAATAAATGGGAATGAAAAAGATTTCTGTATTGAAACTAGGGTGGCCATTGTCACTTTAAAACTTTTTAATTGTCAGTCAGATGTGTGTTTCTGTATTGAAACTAGGGTAGCTGTTGTCACTTTTAACAGTTAAAATCGTCAGTCAGATGTGCGTTTCGGTATTGAAGCAAAGATGACCGTTGTCACTTTGACAGTTAAATCGTCAGTCAAATGTGCATTTCTGTATTGAAACTTGGGTGGACATTGTCACTTTAACATTAAAATCGTCACTCAGATATGCGTTTCTGTATTGAAACTAGGGTGGACTTTTAAAAGCTTAAATCTTCAATCCGGATAAATTGCCCTACTTTCAAACATTTTGAGGAATGTACAGTCATATTCATATTTAAATGTCTAAATATCACAAAAGCGGATCACAAAAAAATTATCCCCAAGTTCTTGCGTTGAAAATCATATTAACATGCAAGTCAACAGTAACAAGGACGAATGAGTCACCTATTCTATAAATAAAATATTTTGACAAAAATTCCAGAAGAGAAAAATGATCAGCAGACCTATTCGAACATATGTTATAATCTAAATTTAATAAACAAAGACTCACACAGCTGTCGTCAATCAAATACCATTCAGAGTCATGAGATCTGGCGAAGTGTTGCTGTTAAAATTATAATCTTCTGGAACAGTTGCCGTTTCGTCTAGTTTTCAACTTTCTGAACAATCGTGAAACACCGGGTATTTCCGTATCCTACCTATAATGCGTAGCATAAAGGCCGAGGTGATCAGATTGCTTTCTGCGTATTCTTTACGGGTAAAAGGCGGTCTTCAAAAAGGGTGATATTAAAAAAACGGTCCAATTCCGGCTCATCTTACTCCCAAAAATCAATTTCTGATCATTACTGGGAGGCGACAGAGGCTTTCTGTAAACTTAAAGCTACAATTAATGTGCGTGTAAGTCATTGGTGTATTTAAGCTTATTTACATGATTTTACACTGATTTCCCACATTTTGGTGATGCCACTGAAAGAGTGTTAGTATTTTTAGGTTCGTGGGGGGAAGTGCAGGATACAGATAGAAACCATCGTAAGTGTCTTCTGGTTCTTTAGTGTGCTCTGCATATATCACCATCACACAGGTCGTCAGTTTTAAGTCCCATAGAATTGACTGTTAGTATTATGTATTTAGTTATTTTGGGAATCAAACCCCAACCGCGAGACTAGAAGTCTAGTGCTCAGATTGTTGGGCTGGCAGATCCAGCTTATTAGACTTCTTCTATTCAATTTGATACTTTTTGACATGTGACGTTCAATCGTGTGATTTATCCAAATGAAAATATGTTATTGCTATTCATAAATATACCTCATGGAAAATCAAAAATAAAATTTAATTGTCCTGACTGTGCACACAAACATCATAGTAATGGGTAACATAGTATTGGACAGATAGACGGACGGACGGCCAGTTGGCCGATCTGTCGGCAAGCAGGCAGACAGACAGGCAGGCAGGCAGGCAGGCAGGCAGGCAGGCAGACAGACCTTATCTATCATGGTAGCATGCTACTAGTAGACGACTGATGTCGAAGATACCGTCTTTTACACTGTACCATTGTGTAAATTCCGCAAGAGGGCGTTAAAATAGAATTTATTCAACCCCAATCTAATTATATAATATATTGGAAAATCCTAGTTCTATTTTAAGTAACATAAATCTATTTATAGATTTCAATTCAAATATGTTATAAATACGACTAGATTGCATCTAACCTTTGAATTGTGCAGATGTCATCAATTTGATAATACTTTTATTCATTTATTTCTTCACTTAACCAACTTGGAATGAGGAGCAAGATGCAATTAGATGACTGTATACTTTGGCGATGATGTCAGTCCTTAAACATTTTATAAACATATTTACCTGTCCGACAGGTGTCGCTCAAAGGATATCCGGTAGACAGGTATTAAAAAAAGAAAGAAAGAAATGAGGAAGAAAGAGAAAATGTAAAATACAGGTAAACTTTTTAACAAATACTGATACTGATATCTTTTTATTTTGATGTACAGTCGTGTGACTTAATTAATACTCTGTTTATTTAATGAGATAAATTTATACTGGTCATACCTATTACCGCGAGTCTAAAATTTTGTCATCCATATAAATAATGACATCAATAATAAACAGTAATAAGGTTACTTAATTGTGCTGAGTAATAAACAGTTGCCTTTACGAAATGTAAACAAATGCCAACGCTAATGGAAGTTGTAGCTTTGTGCATGTCTAGGATATTGTTTTTATACGGGGCATTCATGGTAATGGGTATATTGCAGTATTAGGTATACAAGAGATACTACATATTTTCCAAAGAAAAAAAGTAAACAACAAATAAATTGCTACTCATCATGTGCCGTAACCTGTTTTCGATCACAAACCGAATTTGATCACTTCCGAGAATTATGCAAATATTCACGTGGTCATTGAATGCAATGAAAAATATCAGACAATGCTTAGACCTGATACAAGTTAGAAAGTCATTTTATGATACAGACCTTTTAAAAATGTATTTCTCACTAGATCTTTATGTCCATTTTTCAGTTTATAGATATAAAACCTTGAAAAAATATGTTTACGAATATCAATTCCAACCATGGCTTCTGAAAACTGATGCACTACAGGTCAAGATAAAAAAAAAGTCATGATGACCATGCATGTCAGAAATTATAGAAGTTTTGGAGGAGTACCCTTCTTGTAGATATTTGTTAAAAAATGAGTTTGAAATTATCACTGGACCACATGTTAAATGTAGAATGAAAAAAAGTAAATAGTTGTAAAGATTTGCAATAAGAAGTGGATCAGAAGAGGTAGATACATAACGATGCATATTAAACATTTACATTAAAAAAATCTTATTTATTTAGCTCTTTTGAAAAAAAAAAACGAAAGCTATTGTCGTGACCCTGGTGGCATCGACGTCGTCGTCTGCTGGTTAAAGTTTTATGTTTAGCTCAGCCTTTTCTCTGTTTCTAATCAAACAACTCATGTTATGGTGACTAAACTTCATAAACACATTCATATCATGTTATACAAAAATGTATATAGCTAACTTACATACTTTAGGCTTTAAAACCTTAGGATAAAAAAGTTTTTTAGCACAGGTTTCGTTAAAGTTTTATGTTTAGCTCAGCTTTTTTCTTTTTCTGAACAAACTACTCATGTTTTAGTGACTTCATTAACACATTGATATTATGTTGTAGAAACAATGTATATAGCTTACTTACATAAATTTTCATATGATGGGCTTAAAAACCTTAGGTTAAAGTTTTTTGTTTAGCTCGGGTTTGAATTTTTTTTTTTTAAATCATTTTTATTTTTCAGTAATACTATTAAATCTGTAAGCTGTTCACCATCAACTAAAAAAAAGTTTACATCACTGACCTTGACTTATTAAATGGACTTTCCTGCCCGAGCCCAACCAAGACCCGTAAATCCTGCTGCCCATTTTTTTTTTTTAAATTTGTTTTCTATTAAATCAAATACTCTGTCCCATTTCAGTTTTGTTACCGACCCCAAGACCCTCACCCCTACCCCCCACCCACCCCCATCGCCAATCCCTGCCCATTTTTTTTTTTAATTTTGTTTTGTATTTAATCAAAAACTCTGCCCCATTTCATCTTTGTTTCCAACACAAAGACCCTCATCCCATACAACCCACTCCAACCTACACCCACACACCCCATCCCCGCCCATTTTTTTTTTTTTCAAATTCATTTTATTTTTCAGTAATATTATTAATTCTGTAAGCTGATCACCATGAACTGAAAAAAAGATTACACCACGGACTTTGACCTATTTAATGGACTTTCCTGCCCAAGCCCAACCATGACCCCAACCCTACTGCCTATTTTTTTTTCATTTTTTTTTTTAAATTTGTTTTGTATTAAATCAAATACTCTGCTCCATTTCAACTTGTTACCAACCCTAAGACCCCCCCCCCCCCCACCATCCCCGCCCATTTTTTTTTTTTAAAATTTGTTTTGTTCAAATACTCTTCCCCATTTCAACTTTGTTACCGACCCAAAGACCCTCACCCCTAACCCACCACCCATCCCCATCCCCGCCCATTTTTTTGTGTTTTTTTTAGTTTGTTTTTGATTAAATTTAATACTATTCTGCCCCTTTGTTACCAACCCCAAGACCCAACCCCTCCAATTTTCTTTTATTGCATTAGAACTAAACAGCCCTGTTTATAAAACTTTGGCACATACACCCATCCACACTCAGATTTGTTAAACTTATCGCCATCATGTTTAAAAAGTTTACTTCACTGACTTTGACCTACGTAATAAATTTGGAAAAAAGACAAGCGTCTGCACCCGCTTGCGGTGCTCTTGTTTTAATTAGTGTTTTAAATGGTTACTATGTCATTTTTAAAAAAAATGAAATTAGAAAAAATAACTTCATATGCTGTTCGGTGAATTGATATTGTTATGGTATAAATCCATTGAGAAATATTCACTTATGTGAAAGGTATTTTAGTGTAGTTTTATCTACTACCATTTTTTTTACACTTCTACAACCTCATGTCATTTTAGTTTGACACATTACGTCATCCAGTCGTGTGATCGAAATCTGGTGATGCCATTTTGTTCAAAGTATAGTTGGGTCACCATGATCTTATGTAAATGGTGAAGGCAATGGACATGTATTTGTTACCATTTTGGTAGAAAATATTCTTTTATATTCAATATTTTGTATTATTTTTACTTTTAAATGACTCAATGGAGAGGAGTGACACATGTCTTATTCACCTGACCACGGACAATTTCAGAAATATTTTTTGCCACTTTGGAGATTCAAACCAACGGCCCCTGCAGTGTCAGCGCCTAGCACATTAATGATGCCATCTCTACCGACTGCATTGATGCGGTGGTGCAGTCAGTACAGATGTCGTCATTGATGTGGTAGGCGCTGACGCTGCAGGGGCCGTGGGTTTGAATCTCCAAAGTATTCTTTTATAGTTTTTTAAACATTGTATACAAGCATTTAGTGCCATCATCTGTTTTGCATTGAAATATTAAATGACAATTCATAAGCGATCGAAACCCAGTAACATCATACGTCTATGTTTAAAATACTTTTAACAATCTCAGCTTGAATATAACAATGAGTCCTTTGTCTGGGGGGACAAGGTTAAAATTACTGTTAAAAGAGAGCTGGGCCTGATTAGCTGAGTCGGTAGCACATCTGACTATCAATCCAGGGGTCCTGAGTTTGGATCCCGGCCCTGCAACAGTTTCTGTGATGATTGAAAAATGCTTTTTTAAATATAATTTGAGAAGTTAGCCTTAAATTTGCATATTGCACACATGTAAAAATAAATACTCACAGAAACAAAGAATTTAGTAGAAATGATATAAATAAACATTTTACTTAATACTGATATTAATGAATGCATTTTTTTCTTGAAACTGAAATTTCAATGAAAAGGTAATGAAGTTGTTGGATTTTCTTTTACAGGTTGGAGAACTGTAAAATGTGAAACAGTGCCACACAGGTGTTCACAAACGTAATGTTCAGCTGTATATCCGCAGAAAGGGCAAAGAGAAATTCTATTTCAGTAAAATCTATGATTTAAAACAGTTGTGGACTGGTTCTTGTTGAACCCTGACAACTTTTCAAACATGACGCAAGGTGAAGTTAGTGCTGGTGACGGTGATACCACATCAGTTTCAACAACGACGGCGACTCAGAAAGACTTGCCTAACAATAATCCCAATGACAATGTGCACCAAGACTACCCCACCACCAGCATAGCTGCAGTAACCATAGCCGTGTTGGCTGTAGTTATTGTACTGACTTTGTTACTTGTGTTTAGAGCATTGCGGAAACGACGTAGGGAAAGACGTGGGGAACAGTTTGGCGAGCGCCACATTCCTACTCTTACAACCGGTGTAATGGGAACAGGTGATTTTCAATTTTATTTTCATGTTGTTTGTTGTTGTTGTTTTGTTTTTTTCAAGAAACTAAATTTAGCATTACTGGAATAACTTTAGTATGGTAAGGACATAGTATTTTTTTTAATTGGGCACTACAGTTGTTT
Source organism: Panopea generosa (assembly GCA_029582155.1). Taxonomy (NCBI): domain Eukaryota; kingdom Metazoa; phylum Mollusca; class Bivalvia; order Adapedonta; family Hiatellidae; genus Panopea; species Panopea generosa. The sequence goes on along the minus strand of CM055900.1, from coordinate 53,911,949 downwards.
TTAAAAGTATATTCATTTCCTGAATTTCTAGTAACTTTCGCTCACTCAGTATCTATCTTAACATTTGTTTAGTAAGTGTTGCATACTATATGATATAGTTTATAAATGGATGGAATACAAGAATTACCAGCATGCAAAATAGCTGTTTAAACTGTCAGCCATTTCCAGTATATACTTCATTGCCAATATGAATTTGCAAGTTATATTTTCAAATTATATATTAAAACTTCTGGATTGGCAATAGCATTTTAAGTGCAGAAAATTGCACATGCAATTTTTATATTCAAATAAATGAAATTTGTAGTCATTAAACAATTTTGCGGTGATACTAGCTATTAGAACATGTATGTAAACTGTCACTATAGTTCAGAGGTGTAACATGTAGGTCCTGGTCTGTCTTTTATGTTGCTAATGTGTGAATCCTTAACCACATACTACTTATATAAGCTATCTGTACAAGTAGGTAATTTGTCCTTACAGTCCAGATGTGTTACATGTATATCCTGGTGTAATAAGCTATGGTTGAAACCATTTCTTTTGGGGTGGTTGATTCTTTAGTCTTATGTCCTTGGTTTACATTGTAGCTGGGCTCACTCACCATAGCCGTGATCTGGTCTGTAGATTTATGTCTAGTTGTTTGTTGATTGATTGATTGAATATTTAGCATCATGTTTATGCCAACAAGGGCTAACAGACGATCAATTAACGTAACCACTGTTTCCTGGGATCCGAACTCACAAACCCTGGATTAGTAGTCAGATACACTTACTACTTATCAGGCCTGGTTTAATTAGTTCAATTATTACACTGGCTTTCCGGCAAATTTTGAGGATGAAAAATGGGTAAATGTCATACATATTTTTAACTTTAAATGATAAGCCAGACCCGATTAGCTCAGTCAGTTATGCGTATGACTATCAACCCAGGGGTCGTGAGTTCGAATCCCCACCCCGCAACAGTCTCCATGATGACTGATATATGACACTGTGTCTCATTTTCATTCGTCTCTCACTGCTGATTCAAGTGGGAAAGTTATCAGTTACTTGCAGAGATAAGGTATGCTCAAGTACTGGTTAACATGTCAGGATCCCAGGAAACAGTGGTTAGGTTAACTGATCGTCTGTTAGCCCTCGATAGCATAAAAATGACGCTAAATATTCAATCAATCAATTCAGTACATGTTAAATACCAGTAATTATTAATGTTATTTCAGGTGGTGGAGCATACAGTAACTCGTTAAACAGCGTACCAGTCCGCGGGCAGGTCAGCTGGGAGTCCGTCAATCCTTCTGCAGGGGCAACAAACTCTGGCCAAAACCAACAGCGAAGATGATTATATTTATATATAAACAGACGAAACATCCCACAAGAACATGTCAGCCTCTGGTCTTTTATATACTCATGTATTACCAGTGCTTACTGTCTGATTGCTCGCTGATATAGTTAACATTCTCCCCAATAGAAAGTACAACATTAAGTTTTGGGAATATTTGTCAATTGATTCTGACCAATTACACTGCTCACCAGTACTCCACCAGGACAGTTAAACACATGTTAGCTCAAACTAATCCATTTTCTCTTGATTCAGATGAAAGCTCACAGCTGATCTGATTCATTCTCTAGTCCGTTTCTTAGGAAGAACCAGTACTGAGTGTTTTTGAGAGACCAGAGGTTAAAAGTTTGACCCCTAGCTCAACATGGTGGCCTTCAAAACCAAACCTCAATACTGATTTTCTGGAACTCACTTAACAAACTTATAATCTTGTGAGATGGCAACTTCTCCAAACTTTAGTTATAATCGTTGTTGCATATGATTAACATTAATATCAACATGTACCGAGTATTTGGAATAATTATTGATGTGCTTGTTTTACCATTTTGGTAATTATGCCATTGAGCAGGTGTTATTTTTGTGTTGCCCCATTCACTGGCACCAGAGTCTCACAAGTAACATCCACTTAATAAGTTGAATAAATGAAAAATGGCCTCTGCATGTTAACTTTTCCCCAAGTTATGGATAACCTTTTTTCTTTAATATTTGCAGTTACTAGTTTCTTTTAATAATTTCCAAAAACTTTCTACAGTTCTTAATTCCTTTTGCAAATATCATTTACAATGCTTCTGTTATAGTCTTATATGAACAGCTTTGAACTGTTTGTTTTAATTGTAAATGAGTTATGCCTGATTTTAACAATATTATACATGTATTCCCATTAGTTGTTCATTTAATGACTTTAACACATATTTTTACAAACATTATTGAATTTTAGAATAGTCAAGTGTGTTATTGTGATGGCTTTTGTTACAATTTCCTGTGCTAAAGGTATGGTGTTCTATTAATAAGTAACTTTTAGCTGGCCAGTTAACACTTTACTCCATAGATACGCGTTTTCCCGCACCAATCACAGAAGGCCTTTGAAATCAGTGCAGGAAGAGTTCAGATTGCTCGTAACAAGCAAACTGAACACTTCCTGCACTGTTTTCCACTCTGTCAGTTAATGTAAACATAAATCTCCCAATAATTCAAAAGCCTTCTATATTAGGTGTCCAAAGGCATCTATATTAGAGGTGTCCGAAGGCATCTATATTAGAGGTGTCCAAAGGCATCTATATTAGAGGTGTCCAAAGGGGTCTATATGAAGTAAAGGGTTAAATCATGAATACCTTCAGAGATACTTGATATGAGAAGAATGATATCTGAAGGGTATTTATGTTAATACAGTTAAGTGAACCGTCCTTAAAAAATATATTCTTTGCTGTGCTCCAAGCTACTCACTGAAAATTGCAGCTACCCAATCTTTTTTATTGACTTTCAAAGCATTAAATTTTTTTTTCATGATTTCTGTCCAGTTTTCTTTAAAATGACTACCAGTATGCAAAATCAAAATTTGGCGAACAAAAATAATTAAGCTACCAACGGGTACCTACCCACATGAAAAATATTGGGTCGGAGCAAGGCAAACAAAGATTTTTTTAAGGATGGCCTGAGGTTTTTTTTTTTAATATTTATTTTCTTTTTCAGGTCTGAATCATAACATGTATTAAATCCTAGTACACTAATAATTTTAATCACATGATTTTTTAATTGATAATCAATATTTCTCTGAAAATTTAATCTTGACATCTTAAAAGGCAAAATTGTTGTATCTAATTGTCTCTTTTATTTTTTTTTTTATTGCAAAAGAGTAATTTAGGTTAAACTTTTAAATTTACTTCAAATATCTGGAATAAGAAATTTAACTTTCTGGACTCAAATATCTCAGTTTCTCTAAATGTTTAGTTAAACTTATTTAACATATTAAATGGCCACACATAACTTAAGTCAGAACAAAACTTTACTTCTCAGTTACTCAAAGATGATTTTAGCCAAATAGAAAAAAATTGAATCATGTACTTCTTTAAAAATTCCTGAAAATTATGTTTTTGTTTACAATATACCAAGTATATATACATGTGTGTATGTCATGTACAGTATTTTTTCATGCTATGTATAAATGTTGATACAAACCATTCCATAAATATTCATGCGTGTCATTACAGGGTTAAGTATACTGTAATTTTGACATTTGCGACCTTATATGAGGTTTTTAGTGGTCGCAAATATTTTGAACAGCGCCATATTATCAGGCAGTACACACCAAATAAATATGTTGTACATTAATTTATCGGGTAATGCAGAAGTTTTTGATGTTTATTTGCTTTTTATTAATAAGAGAAATGACAAAGAAAAATAGAAAATATGCCATATTCTGGAAATATGATATTGGCATGATAAATAGAGAATACCATGATAGTGTTGTCTGATGTTATCAACTTAAAAAAAAACACAATATGAGGTTCTGCTGTGTCCTTGTCTTATTCATGCCAAACCTGATGAAGTTGATAATATTAGACACTAACCTGGTACTCTCTTTATCATGTCAATACTTCTAATTCATCTTTTTTATGAAACTGAAAATCAGCATCAAACTTTAATGACATCCTGTAGATATTCGGTCACAATATATAATTACACATAGTAATGTCTGCCTGATAAACTTGCATTGATGTGATAAACCTATATTTATCAGGCAGGCAGTTTTTCATCAGAAATGAATGCATTGATATGATGAAACTTAAACTCTACTTGTTTTCCATTTGCCATTTTTACACCACAACTTGATAATTATAAAATGAATCGGGCATTATTGTACTTGTTTAACTTTTATGTATGTAATTGTTATTCATATATACCTATAGTTACATTCTTTAACTCACTGCTGATCTCTGCAGAGGGGTAGGAATCCTCCGATTGGGTGTCATGTTCATTTTATCATTTTTTGTCATTTTCACTATTGTGGTTAAATTATCAACCCCTGTGTGGTTTCAGGGAGCCATATGAGTGATGGCAAGAATAGGACCACTGTGGCTCATACATGTCGTAAGAAGCTACAATTTGAGTAATACGATAGAATTTGCTGAAACTCCGCAGTTCTGCAGGTATCAAGGTTCTAGTTTCATTCTGCATATTCATTTGTTGGTGTATTTTTTTTAAATCTGTATGTTATTATGTTGTTTTTGTACATGTAGAGTGAACCTGGAATCTTCCTTCCTGTTGGCGTCAAATAACCTATAAAGTGTTGGTACGCCGTAAAACCCTATTCATTCATTCATTACATTCATTAATATGTTTGGTTGGATACAATCCATTTATAGGTTGACATGAACTTGTATTTACTTCAGGCAATGATAAATGAATTCCTAGATTTTGCACCAATATATTTTATTGTCTTGTCCTGATCGCGAATAAAAATTGAGAGGAAGGAGGGGTCGCAATGGGAATCGTAATTTGTCAAGAGGGTGTCACATTTTAAACCTTTATAATGATTTTTTTTTCATTTTATGCCTGTAACGATATTTCTGTTTTAATATAGAAAAAATATAATTGCACCCTCACCCCTGTTTTGAGACAAGTTTGGATCCAGGTATGGATTTATTATGGCCTTATTTATGCTGCTGTTTCTGATGACTGGCAAGAGTCTCCCACTTCTAGATATGTGTGGAAGAAGTCAGTGACTTGAAAAGAGATGGAGTGTGTCTAGTACTGGTTTACCACTGTGTGGAGTTCAAGTATGAGGATTATGTTCACTGACTGTCTTTAAATAACTGGAATACCGCTGAAAAAAGTGTAAATCACTATTACGACAAAATTATTTATAAGGGAAGAATTGATCTTAATTTAAGAGTTAGGCATGTTCACCATGTTCATGAATACTGTATATCCTTAATAAACACCACTGGTGGTGATGCATTTTGCAAAAAGTGGGGCGGAACGTTAATTTGAGTCAGAGAAATCAAAATTGAAACATTTTATCAAGTATGTATAAATTGCCATAAAACGCTGCACAATGGCGGTAATAAGGAATTTATTCAATTTGTTGAACTCTATGATTTTAATTAAAGACTAGCTTTCCAGATGGTAAAGTCATTTTGTTTTCCATAGAAATGGGTATGGGTGGGGCTTTATTGTGTGGATGGGGGGGGGGGGGGAGGGAGGGGAGAATTTATTCAGGGGTATGAGATACTCCTCATTTCATTTAAATAATTCTCTTCATTACATGTGTTTGTTTGTCTCAATGTACTAAAAATGCAAGTTTGATAGTAATGCACATTATAAATCATATATTTTCATACAAAGCTTTTATATGTTAGTTTCCTATTATACACCTGTTATGTGTTAAAATGTAACTTATTGTGCAATATATACATCAGTGTAATGTTTGTGTCCTTAAAATATCAGTAGCATGGCAGACATGTAGGGAGTGGTTGACATTTAGCGCCGTCTGCTAGCAAATATTTTTCTTCCAATTTTTTTCTTATTTTTCTGATACCCACGTGGGCTCTCTATGTTTAATGTAGTCTTGATCTTTTGATGCTTGTTTGTCTAAAAGACAAACATTTTGACACTTTGTCTATTGTGTAAATGTATATTTTTCACCATTTTTTTTTCTCACTTTCTGACCAATGATGAGGCAGATGTGCAAAGCTCATGTGCACATACGCATTCATAGCTTTGTCTTCGTAGGTAGAATGGTAAAGTTACTGTTAATTATAATTGAAATGAACGTTATTGATATGATTTACTCCTGAGCAAAGTAAAGGTATAGAAAACAGTTAGATAATAAAATTATATATCGCACTGTAAAAAAATTACTAGAACAACAAGATGAGGTTATGACATTATTTCGTGTACAGAATTAAGTGCATGAACAATTTAACGTCAATGCTGTAGCGTAAGATCTGACAGGAGGCACAATCCCAACTTTGCTAGAGGTGCCAGGTAAAATATCAAGCTCAAGGCATGCATTTCCTGTGTTGTTTTTTTTTTCAAAATTTTTTTAACCATTAAAACCTCTAACACAAACTGTATTTTATACAATTAACCATTTTTTACACTATTATCGTGATAACACATTTGCAGCTTTTTAGACCCCACATAACAGTACATATCAACTCTTAGTAATACACTGTATGACAAGTATTTGCTGGGTATTATGATACATTCATACTGAAAATATTATATGTGAGGGATATGTCATATTTTTACAAGAGTATTTCTCATTTTGGGGATAATTTTATTTTTTTTTACTAAAACACTTATAAACATGTCAACCTCCACGAATTCTATAGGAGGAAAGTGCCTTCATTTGTCTCAGTGTGACTATGGCCCTGAACATTATATTATAAAAAATACAAAAATATCAAACATTTACACAAGCAATTGTACTTTTGGAATTAATTTTTTATAGCAATTACATGTAATTATCTATATTATTTTCTCAAAAGTCAGGCCTTGTTAGCTTACCACATCTTATCATTAATCCAGGGGTTGTGAGTTAGAATCCCTCATCTGGCCACAGTCTCCATGATGATTGATATAAGTCATTACATCTCATTATCATTCTTATCTCACCGCTGATTCATGTGGGAAAGTTATCAGTTACTTGCGGAGATGGGTATGCTCAAGTAGTGGTTAACCTTCCAGGATCCCAGGAAAGAGTGTTTGGTAGCACTTGTTGGAATATTGATTGATTGATTGAACATTTATATATATAGCGTATTTTTTGTTCCATTGACGGCTAACAGACAATTGTTGGAATAAAAATGTTGCTAAATATTCAAACAAACAAACAAACAAATCTTGTGCTGCAGACTTCTTGTTACATCTGCCACAGTGGTCTTTTCTATACACACACAATGCAGTTGTATTACTAATAATTATGCAATTACATGAACTCACACATGTGTAAACACATTTGACATATTACACATTCGTGCCACAGCAAAGTTTAATCATTAAAATATATTATTTACTGAAAATGTTGTTATTGTGTAATCACATGACCACATTAATAAACACACGGTAAAGGTCAGAGTCAAGGTTGAAGTCTTCGTTTAAAAATCATTCAAAAGGATAAAACATTACCCTTTCTGCCTTAGATTCATTTCCTCTTGATATGATTGATTTAAAGAATATTTTAGTAAATATAGATTAAACGTTTCCGTATACATGAAACATGGATCTGAATAAGAGCTTATATGAAAGCTTGATATTTTCATCTAATTCATCTCCACATATTTTGCCATAAAACATTTTATATTTAAATTTTAAATGGCATAAAGGACAATAAAATGTTAGTACATGTACTTTAAAAATATAAAAAATTTTGGTACTCTAAAAATATAACAAAGTTTGGTACACTAAAAATATAACACATTTAGGTACACTGAAAATACAATAAATTTTGGTACACTGAAAATATAATAAATTTTGGTACACTGAAAATATAACAAATTTTGGTAAACTGAAAATATAACACATTTTGGTATAAATATTTGTTTAGAATATGTAAAAAGTATGGGGAAGTATTTAAAAGTATGCAATGTTTTGGTATCTCAACCAAACTGCCTTATCTACTTTTCAATATTGAACCATGTAAATGTTTCTTGAGACCAATACACCCCAATAATGAAGTCAGCAGAGATACTTTTTCTATTGGTTGTTTAATACAGTAGAACTTAGTTGACTCGAACATGGATTGGCTAATAGCTAGAAGCACTTATCTGGTCCTGGCCAAATTCTTGTTTCGATGTATATACATGTACATGTATGGTATGATGTTAAACAATACTGGGCTCGAACAACCCTTAACCCTCGAACAAGTTCCTCAGACTATTTTCTCCAGTCCCGTCGGATTTGAGTCATCGCAGTTCTATTGTATATGTTAACAAGTATTTTAAAGATACACATAATTGTGTTGATTAACATAAAGATATTGGGTGGATGGAGTTTGTTATAATTTTACAGTGTGTCTTTGTAATATGAAGGTATCTCAACCATACTGACTTATCTAATTGATATGTAAATGTTTTTTGAGATAAATTAGCAATGCGACTTGTATCAAATTTGCTCAATATTTGTGAAATACAGTTTGTTACTTTTCATTTTGTTGAAATGAAATGTCTAATAAATTTAATCATATGTATGATATAAATTCTCATTATTGATTTTGTCTTCCCTTCTATTTGAAATACTAGTAGTTGGGCCTAATTTGCTTAGTCAGTAATGCATCTGACTATCAATCCAGTGGTTGTGAGTTTGAATCCCCGCCCAGCAACCGTCTCCGTGATGATTGATATACGACATTGTGTCTCATTATCATTCATCTCTCACTGCTGATTCAAGTGGGAAAGTTATCAGTTACTTGCGGAGATGGGGTGTGTTCAAGTGCTGGTTAACCTTCCAGGATCCCAGGAAACAGTGGTAAGGTTAACCTCATGATCATTTGTTAGCCCTCAATGCCATAAAATTTATTTGAAATTTGTTTTATTCAAAAAAAATTAAATTTGTCCATTTCACTAGGTTAATGTCAATATACAATTTATATCCCCATATATAGTATAATAAAGTATTTATTATACTACCGTATATATAGGGATATAAAATTACTTTGTTTATTGTTATTTCGGCATGTTTTGAAAAAGTCAGCATAAATGACAAACCACAGTTTCTTGGCACTTTATACAGTTTTGTTTATCAGTTTTGATATTCATTTCTTCAAACATCAAAATGCAGCTCTGCTTAAAAGTATCGGGAAATAATAAGCAAATGAAACCCAGTTATTTGAAGTTGTATTAGAACTGGTGATGGCGGCACATTATGTGTACATTAAAGTTATTTCAGTCAATATTAATGAAAACAAAACCCAGAGTTCATGCGTTAGACAACTACCAAGTGTATGGGTGTTACACTCGGAGCTATATTAAAAAGTATCCTGTCCAGATTTATATCAGGAACCAGGGGGTCAAAATGGTTCCATAGAAAATTGACAGTGGTCGTTCAAGATGGTGTGAGTGTGAAAATGCACTTGACAGGTACTATTGCAATGTGAACTTGTGAAGGGAATGTATTTTCCCAGAGAATGGTGCAAAATTGAGTGTACTTGTAGCAATAACACACAGATGGGACTATTTCTTAGATGGTAGGAATTTTGTATAATTTGGCTGACCTACTTTCACTTTGAGCAAAATTGGAAGCAGTTAATGCCCATGTTTTTAACTGTTTTTTATTTTCTGCTTGAATTGAATATGAATTCTGGAAATTCTCATGGAGTTGGAATACATCTGTAAGTGTGACAGTCTATTGTGCTAATATTACGGTCTATGTGAAATTAATGGTGGACCAGCTTCACCCCTTGTTAAACACACACTGCTAACTATAACTTCAAATGCGCTGTATTGAACAATTTATTTTGTACATTTCTACAAATAAATAAATGCACTTTTGGAGCACTTATCACAATATTAATGATTTTAAAAATAGAAATATGCTGGGCCAAAATGCAACAAAACACGGGGTTGACCAGATTGCTTTTTTCGCAATTCCAAATAGTTTAACGACAATTCTTCATTTCTGGTACTTTTGCCAGCTTGTCTTGATGTATATTTAAACTTACTTATTTTACTTTGATTGCGAAAAGTGTTATAATAACTTAGATGCGCGAAAAGACTTTCTGAGTCGAACCAATACTAAGCACATGCGGATATAATGCCTTGCTCAAGGGCAACACAGGTGACAGTGGATTTAAACCACAACTCTGTGATACAGAATGGATGCTCTACCATTGCGGACCACACAACCCATGGAGAAAGAATGATGATAGAGTTCACAACTAATAAAAATAGTTATTACCTAGTAAAATAACAACTGTCCTAGATTACAGAAATATCCAAGTTAAATATATATTGCAAAGGTCATTCATTGATGGACCATCTAGGTCGAATGTGTACATGCAAAATGGGTAACAACAGTGGCACGAGAGGCAAACAATTAATAGTCCTCCATAACAGTAAATTAATATAATAATAATAATAAAAACAAAAATAATAATAATATTAATGATAACAATAATAAATTTAATAAAAATAATAATAATAACAATAGCGAAAATAACAATACAATAATAATGATTATAATAATAATAATAATAATAATAGCAATAGCTAAAATAATATTACAATAATAAAAATAATAATATGAATATTAATTATTACAATAATAATAATAATAATAATCATGACAATAATAAAAATAAAAACAAAAAAATCAAGAATAGTAATAATAATAATATTAATGATTACAAGAATATTAATATTAATAATAATAACAATAATAATAGTAACAAAAATAATAATAATAACGAAAATAATAATAATAAAAATAATAATAATAATTACAACAACAACAATAAAAATAATAAAGCTAAGAACAGTAATAATAATAATAATAATAATAATAATAATAATAATTATACTACTAATAATAATAATAACAATTTTTTTTTTAATAATTATACAATTAATTTTGTACATTTCTACATAGAGATCAATGCACTTTTGGATCATATGCTGCTCCATAATGCAACAAACCACGAGGTTGACTAGCTTGCATTTTCGCAATTAAAAATAGTTTAACGACAATTCTTCATTTCTGGTATTTTTGCCTGCTTGTTTTGATGTTTATTTAAACTACTTATTTTACTTTGATTGCTAAAAAGGTTATTATAACTTAGATGCGCGAAAAGTCTTTCTGAGTAGAATCAATACTATAAGCACATGCGGATGTAATATTTATGAAAATAATAATAATATTAATGATTACAAGAATAATTTTATAATAATAATAAAATAATAATAACAACAGCGAAATAATAATACAACAACAATAATAATGATTATAATAATAATAATAATAATAATAGCAAAAATAATATTACAATAATAATAATAATATTAATTATAACAATACTACTACTAATAATAATTATAATCATAATCATAATAAAAATAAAAACAAAAAAATCGAAAATAGTAATAATAATAATATTAATGATTACAAGAATAATAAAAATAATAATAATAATGACGAAAATAATAATAAACATATTAATGATTACAAAAACAACAACAACAACAACAACAACTGCAATAGCAACAGCAACAACAACAACATCAACAACAAGAATCATAGTAAAGGTAAGAACAACAATTATAATGATAACAATAATAATAATAATTATGATAATAATAATGATAATAATGATAATAATAATAATAATTATACTAATTAAAAAAATAAAAATAATAATAGAATTAATTTTGTGCATATCTTAATTTTGTGCATATCTATATAGAGATAAATGCACTTTTGGATCACTGATCACTGAATAATAATCAGAAAAATAATAATAATGGTAATATTAATGATTACAAGAATACTATTAATAATAATAAAAATAAAGAAATAATAATAAAAATAATAAAAACGAAAATATTAATACAACAACAATAATTATAATAATAATAATAATAATAATTATTATTATTATTATTACAATAATAATAATAATCACGAAAATAATGATAATAATAGTAATATTATTATTAATGATTACAATACTAATAATAATAATGATAAGTACAAAGATAATAATAACAAAAATAATAATAACAACATAAATGTTTACAATTATAATGATAATAATAATGATAAGAATAACATTAATTTTATTGGTTACAATAAAAAAATAAAAATAAAAAAAATAATAATAACAAGAATAATTATAATAACAATATTAATAATTACAATTATAACAAAAAGTTTAATAATAATCACAACAACAGCAACAACGACATTAACAATAACAATAACAATTATATTAATAGCAATACAAGCAATAATAATAATAATATATATAATAAAAATGATAATAATAATGATACTAATTATCCGTTTAATAATAACAATAACAATGGTAATAATAATGATATTAATGAAAACAAAATCCAGAGTTCATGCTTTCGACACATGTCAGTGCGTTAGCGCTACCAAGTGTTACGATGGTTTCTAATGGGTATCACACTCGGAGCTAGATTAAGGGGATTAACTCTATTTAGATACATATTTAACTGTAACGGGGTATTGTTTCCCTTGTTTAACACACACACTTTCTACATATAGATAAATGCACTTTTGGATCACTGATCACAATATCAATGATTTTAAAAATAATAATCACATACTGGTCCAATATGCAACAAAACACGACGTTGACAAGTCTTTCTGAGTAGAATCAATACTAAGCACATGCGGATATAATAATTACGAAAATAAAAATGATAATATCAAAGATTACAATAATTACACCAACAATAATAACAACAACAACAACAACAACAGCAATGAAAATAATAATAATAAAGGTAAGAACAATTTTAAAAATAATAATAATAATCAAAATTACAATAAAAACAAAAATAATAATAATAATATTAATGATTACAAGATACAATTTAATAATAATAACAATAATAATAATAATAATAATAGCGAAAATAATACAACAACAACAATAATAATGATTATAATAATAATAATAATAATAATAATAATAATAATAATAATAATAATAATAATAATAAAAATAATGATAATAATAACAATAATAAATAATAATAATAAAAACAAAAATAACAAAAGTATCAATAATAATAATAATGATTACAAGACTAATATTATTATTATTATTAATAATAATAATGATAATAATAATAACGATAAAATTACATTAACATTTTTGATTACATTAATAATGATGATAATAATAATAATAATAATCATAATAAAAATAATAATAACAAAAATAATATTAATATTAATTTTTACAATAATAACAAAATTTAAAGTAATTACAACAACAGCAACAACGAGAACAACAATAACATTCATAATAAATAATATTAAAATAATAATAATAAAAATAGTAATAATAATAATAATAAAAGCTGAAATAATAATAATGAAAATAATAATAATAATAATGATAATGATTACAATTATAACAATAATAATAATAATAATTAAATAATAATTATAATAATAACAACAAAAATAATAAAAACAATATTAATGATTACAATAATATTTATTATAATAATAATAATAATAATAATAATAATAAAAAATAATAATAATATTAATAATAACAAAAATAATAATGATAACAATAATGATTACAATAATAATAACAATAGTGATAAGTATAATAACGAAAATATTAATAATGATATTATTTATTACAATAATAATAACAACAATAACAACAACAACAACAACAACAACAGCAATAATAATAATAAAGGTAAGAACAATTTTAATAATAATAATAATAATGATAATGATTACAAGAATAATATTAATAATAACAAAAATAATAATAATAATAATCATAACGAAAATAATAATACAACAACAATAATAATAATTATAATTATAATAATAATAGCAAAAATAATATTACAATAATAATGATATTAATATTAATGATAACAATAATAATAATAATAATAATAAAATTGAAAAAAAAAATAGTAATAATAATAATATTGATGATTACAAGAATAATATTAATATTATTAATAATAACAATAATTATAATAATAATAATAACAACAACAACAAAAGCACAATAATAACAACAATATCTATAACAACAGCAACAACAATAATAATAGTAGCAATATTAATATCAATTATAATAACAAAAGTAAGATAATCACAATAATAATAATACCAATAAGAGCAATAATAATAACATATATAATAAAAATAATAAGTATAATAATAATAATGATAATATTAATAATAGCTATAGTAATAATAGCAAAAATAATAATCATAAAAATAATATTAATAATTACAAGAATATTACTAATATTAATAATAATTATAATGACTAGCTATTACCCGTGCTGCGCACGGAGTTGAGGCAGGTGTTTGGTGGAGCATGGTTTGGTTGACTGTGGCAAAATTATTCTCAAGCAATGACCCGTGCTGCGCACGGTGTTGAGGATGTGGCTTTTTATGGGGGGTGAACCATTCACAGGGTGTTGGAGTGGAGAGGGTGTTTAGCGTGATGTTACCTTTGTAGCTTTTTTCCTGCTACTGTGTCTATAGGACCTCCTTGAAAGTGACATTTTGGGTGAGTGTCCTGTTGTGGAAAAGTCCTTGTGACAAATTGTTGTCTACTTTGATGTAGATGTTGGAGTAACCTCTAGCTCGTGAAAATGCAACGTAAAGTTGTCCATGGGAGAATACAGGTGCTGGGAGATAAATTCCAAGTGTATCGAATGTCTGACCCTGGGATTTATTTATTGTCATTGAATAAGCCAGCCTCACTGGGAATTGAATCCTCTGTAATGTAAATGGCAGGTTGGCATCTGATGGAGCAAGTTTGATGATCCAAGATGGCCGAATTTTTTTTGTAATTTCCAGGGCCTATAAAATTGTTTGGCTCTGTTTGGCAAGTGCCTATTAAGCTGTGAGCACCCCCATTTTACCGGTCACCCATTTGCGGATAAGCATACTTGGCATACTATTCAACATGCATTGTCATGCTTCCACTCGTCATTGGCACCTATTTCCGGACAGGGATTTGCACATTCAATCAAGCTTTAAAATTCTTAAAAATTGGCTCCGTTTGGTGCGGGCCTTATTAAGCTGTGAGCACACCTATTGTACCGATCACCTATTTCTGGACAGTCGTACTGATTCATGTATTTGTCATGCTTACGTTATACGTAGGCGGCACCTATTTTCGAACAGGGAATCGCACATTCAATCAAGCTTTATAAACCGCATAAACATATTGATGGTAGGGTGTAACTGTTATTGCGTTTCCCTAAATTGCGTTTCCCTAACCTTTTCCGCGTTCCCCTTACGTTAATAAGTGATGTGAACTCTATAAAAAACATGAAAAACGTCGAAAACTGTCTGATAGAAATAATGATAGCGTCTGAATGTCGAAATGCTGGCGAGCGAGGGGAGCATTCATTGCATGGTACCGGGAGCATACAGTAGCAGGCGGGAGAAGCAAGTGCACTTTCATCACGTACCACTTCTGTCCCATAAAATACAAATATTCTTCCTAACATAGCTTTATTACTTAATCCTTACGCATCATACTTTTTATCATCACAATTTTCATGTGTTATCATTCAGTTGTAGTGCAATGATTGCTCCCTTCGTTGTGTGGCAGCACGTGATAGCGGCAGATTGTCGAACTACTGGCTTCCATGGGGAGCATGCATTGCATGGCACCGGGAGCATACGGTAGCAGACGGGAGAAGCAAGAACATTTTCATCAGGTTCCAGTTCTGTTCAATAAAATACAAAAATTCTTCCTAACTTAGCTTTATTACTTAATCTTTACGCATCACACTTATTATTATCACAATTTTTTTGGTGCAATGCAACGATTGCTCCCTACGTAGTGTGTTTCACCATTGACAGGTGGCAGCAAATACCGATTGCTCCCTACGTAGTGTGTTTCACCATTGACAGGTGGCAGCAAATACCGGCACCCTATTGGTGTGTTTCACCATTCACAGGTGGCAGCAAATACCGGCAAGTTCCATGGCGATAGTGACTGAATCTGCGATCGTGGTGATTGAAAATATTTCCTGAAGCTACGTTGATACATTATCCACTTTGCCACATAGCTTATCTTCTTCGCCATATTTATAAAGCCCCACATACGAAAAATTAGCACGTTCCTTCAAGCGGTTTCGGAGGAGATACGTCAATTTACAGACGGCTGCTTACAGAAATAATATATAGAATAATAATAATAACAAAAAATCATTATAATCATAGTAAAAATTATAATGATACTAATTATTAAAATAATGAACATGGCACCCATTCGGAGGATTCCTACCCCTCGATCTGCAGAGATTGACAGTGATTTTGTTAGCCGGAACTCCACGGGCTATTTGAAAATTAAAATAATACACATACGATTGACTGATTGATTGAACATTATGCCATTGAGAGCTAACAGATTATCAGTAAACCTAACCACTGTTTCCTTAGATCCTGGAAGGTTAACCGAGGTACTCAAGTATCCCAACTCCACAAGCAACTGATAACTTTCCCATCAGCGGTGAGAGGCGAATGATAATGAGAAACAATGTCGTATATAAATCATCACAGAGACTATGACCGGTTCGGGATTCAAACTCATGATCCCTTGGTTGCTAGTCAGACGCCCTACATACTGAGCTAACCGGCCACGCGGCCTGATACATTTAAATATATACAATTGATAACACACAAGTGACAACGTACCGTGCGCGAAACATCATATAATTGTATGAACAACTATAATGGAAGACATGAAGATATTATTGATTTAAATTTACTTCAATGTTGCATTTAAATGTAAAATTGTGATATGAAATGATGGAAATGTTTAATGGTTTTAAATGCAAAATCACTGTAATAAAATAATATGTTCGACAAATCAATGTTGATAAGTAAAGTTAAATTGGCATAAAATAAATGCAACAAGAGTCGTAACTGATGTGAAAATAATTATATCGGAGACTGAAGACTCGTAAACGAAACAAATGTTGAAATCTTCATTAAATTGGTTTGGTTATAATAGTCATTGGTTATAATTTATGGATAAATAAAGCATTACATGCTTATCTTTTACAGGTCAAATCAATTAAGTAGAAAATGTTACAAAATTGAGACAGAATTGGAGTAAATGTTTAATATTGCTTTGTTATTCAAACGTATAACTCACTAACGGATCTAGGGGAGCTTTACCGATAGCATGACGGAAATTGACTGAAATTACAGCACAAAAATTATTAACATTCACATTCCCTACTCCCCACTCTTACCCACACACACACACACACCTAAAATGACAATATATCAATAAAAACAATATTTACTGCTTCTAAACATGGTTGCTTTACAAATGTATCATTTTATAATGCCTGTGCCATAGGCTTCAATTCAGTATAATGTATTATGCTGTAATAATATTCGTTGCCCTGGTAACGACAGCACGTAATACAGAACTAGAAAGTCTGATGTTATTTATAAATGCAGATAACATATCCGTCAAATATGGCAATTTTGTCTAGACACAATATTGCCTAGTCGTTATATATCGGTAACTGAAACTTCTTATGGGTCAATCATGAATAACGACGGTCGTATTTTTGTTTTATGTAACTTATATTGTGAATTGCAGCATATTTCAATGTTATTCCTGCTGTATATTGTTGGGGCGTTTACGTTTTAATGTGGTTTAACACCCTTTTCAACATATGTGATGTTATATATGGCATATCCAGTGTTGTTTGGTGGAACAAGACCTCATACTGAATCTGAGTAGAAATAGTGTCCTTCCGCAAGTAACTCCTAAACTTTGTCACAAATAGTCTCTGAATCGAACTGGTCCCGAAGTCACGACCTCAACGACTATAAAGGTAAGAGGTTATTAGACAATGAACTAAAACTGGAGAAAACACTTACCAGAAACTCTATATTGCTTCAATATAAGTCCTTGATTTCCTGTACACAAACTTAAACTGGAGAAAACACTTACCAGAAACTCTATATTGCTTCAATATAAGTCCTTGATTTCCTGTACAAAAACTTAAACTGGAGAAAACACTTACCAGAAACTCTATATTTTCTCAATATAAGTCCTTGATTTCCTGTACAAAAACTTAAACTGGAGAAAACACTTACCAGAAACTCTATATTTCCTCAATATAAGTACTTGATTTCCTGTACAAAAACTTAAACTGGACAAAACACTTACCAGAAACTCTATATTGCCTCAATATAAGTCCTTGATTTCCTGTATAAAAATTTAAACTGGAGAAAACACTTACCAGAAACTCTATATTGCTTCAATATAAGTCCTTGATTTCCTGTACACAAACTTAAACTGGAGAAAACACTTACCAGAAACTCTATATTTCCTCAATATAAGTCCTTGATTTCCTGTATAAAAACTTAAACTGGACAAAACACTTACCAGAAACTCTATATTGCTTCAATATAAGTCCTTGATTTCCTGTACAAAAACTTAAACTGGAGAAAACACTTACCAGAAACTCTATATTTTCTCAATATAAGTCCTTGATTTCCTGTACAAAAACTTAAACTGGAGAAAACACTTACCAGAAACTCTATATTTCCTCAATATAAGTACTTGATTTCCTGTACAAAAACTTAAACTGGACAAAACACTTACCAGAAACTCTATATTGCCTCAATATAAGTCCTTGATTTCCTGTATAAAAATTTAAACTGGAGAAAACACTTACCAGAAACTCTATATTGCTTCAATATAAGTCCTTGATTTCCTGTACAAAAACTTAAACTGGAGAAAGAAAACACTTACCAGAAACTCTATATTTCCTCAATATAAGTCCTTGATTTCCTGTACAAAAACTTAAACTGGACAAAACACTTACCAGAAACTCTATATTGCCTCAATATAAGTCCTTGATTTCCTGTACAAAAACTTAAACTGGAGAAAGAAAACACTTACCAGAAACTCTATATTTCCTCAATATAAGTCCTTGATTTCCTGTACAAAAACTTAAACTGGACAAAACACTTACCAGAAACTCTATATTGCCTCAATATAAGTCCTTGATTTCCTGTACAAAAACTTAAACTGGAGAAAACACTTACCAGAAACTCTATATTGCTTCAATATAAGTCCTTTATTTCCTGTACAAAAACTTAAACTGGAGAAAACACTTACCAGAAACTCTATATTTCCTCAATAAAAGTCCTTGATTTCCAGTACAAAAAAAACAAAAAGTGTCATACTGTTTTGGTTGAGGTTAACACATAAAGTTAAAAACAATCCATATATCACCTCTATATTTCGTCGGTAAAAACATGTCATTTTTTCTGATTTTTATTCCGTCCATCGATATCAGAGCGTGTTTTTTTAAAAGGCTGCAAGCCAACAAATGAAAAAAAAACTGGCCTTGCGTATGCACATTACACTTTACCCTGCACTAAGTTTACTTTCAGGAAACTACAGCAATTATTTGTAATCTAGTGTTAAAATAAATTTTAGGGATTAAAAGTATTTTGATGTCAATATCATTGGATTATTTTATGTACAGTGTGTGTGTGATCGATGTCGGATGTTGCAGCGTGTTATTTGTGCTGAAGTACAGACAATCGGTAACCTCATCCTTCACAATCTTCTACAGCTCATGATTTGAGATGATTGTGTAAAACACCTAAAATCTATATAAAACTCACCTCAATATGTTTCGACTAGTTCATTATCTTCTTCGGCTCATTTGAGATGAGTTTGAGAAATCTGTAACCTTCGGAACAGTTAACTTTAGTATTTGTCGATACTCTCAAAATCTTTTGAAAGCCAGTTTTTGGTTCTTTTTGATGATTTTGAGGAAAACGGACCCTGCTGGTTCAGTCGTTAACATAGCAGCTGATTGCCAATCCAGGGATCGTGAGTTCGAATCCCCACCCGCCAGTAGCCTCTGTGGTGTGTCCCACCACTGAATATGTGAGAAAGTAGTCAGTGATATTAGATAATATATGGCTAGTGATGGTTGATCGCCGGAACGATGATTAAGTGAACTGACCATCGAGACTAAAACACTTTGAAAAAAAGTTAAAACTCACATGTTATAAAGTCACATGTTTTGCCTAGAAATGCGTAGAAAAGGGTAATGCATACTTGTCCATGGCCTGTCCACCAACTTTACATTACGTGCATTTTAGTGCCCGAATTGCCATTGGATCTTCATTAAACTTACATTTAAAATACAGATTATCACGCTCGGGTCAAACTGTCCAGATCTGATTAATATTGTCCGAGTTATGGTCCTGAGTTATGGACAATTTTGTCCTTTCACCATCGTATCACGGTCTTCCATCGTTGAGTGGTGCAAGTCGTCGTTTCATGATTACATTCCGAGGTCTTACTCCACCAATAAAACCGGTTTCCATATATAACTTGTAATGTCTTGAAAGTGGTGTTAAACCCATTACAGCACGCACACGCACGTACGTACGTACGTACGCACGCACGCACGCACGCACGCACGCACAACCGCACACACGCACACACACCATTGTTGATTATGTCCATATGTTTCTACATGAAAAGATGAATGAAATAAGTAATACTATCTTGATTCAGAAAGTAAGTTTAAATAATTAAGTTTAACGGTTTTTTATTCTTGTATTAAACATATATTCTTATGCTGAGGGCTATTATGGTCTTCTTGTTTATTGTTTTCATTCTTCCCGAAATATTTGTCTGCGCTACTTCTAGCTTAAAGTTGGACATTTATGCAACCACTACCAAGTGGAGATCTGCCATTGTCTTTATGCTTTTTCACAGAGTTGTGGTCCTTTGATTATCTACATTACCACCGAATCTTTTTTTTGGGACATCTTTTGTTATTTGTCTACATTGTCTGGTTGGGATTTTATGAAATTTGTTTGGATACATCACTATCGGGTGGAAATGCGTATATTGTCAATGATATTTACACAATTATGGCCCTTTTATTCCACCAAGTACCAAATATTTGCCAGAGTTGTTTCTCTAAAACTTATGTTTGGAAATTTATGAAACTTGTTAGGACGCATCGCTACAAATTGGAGACAAGCATATTATCTTTGGTGTTCGGTTCAATGATTTTTTCACAGAGTTGGGCCCTTTGATGAATTCTTGTCCGCAATATTTCTCTATAACTTCGTTTGGATATTTTTTATGAAACATCTCCACTACAAAGTGGAGATGAGTATTCCACCTTTGTGTTTCGGTTCAATGATTTTTCACAAAGTTATGCTCCTTTGATTCCGCCAAGTACCAAATCTTTATCCCCGCTATCTCTAACTTAAAGTTAAACATGTATGTAACTTATTGGGATGCATCACTACCAAGGGGAGATCAGCATATTGTCTATGAGTTTCGGTTTTATGATTTTTCACACAGTTGTGGTCCTTTGACTATCTATATTACCACCAAATCATTGTTTTTGACATCTTTTGTTTGTCCTTGCTATTTATCTACAATGTCTGGTTGGGACTTTATGAAATTTGTTTGGATGCATCACTACCAAGTGGAAATGCTCTTATTGTCTTGTAGTTTCGGTTCAATGATTTGTTCACAGAGTCAGGCCTTTTGATAGATTCTTGTCAGTGATATATCTCTACAACCTCTCTTTATAATTTATGAAATTTGCTAGGATGAATCACTGCCAAGTGGAGATGAGCATATTATCTTCGTGTTTCGGTTCAATGATTTTTCACAGTCATGGTCATTTGATTCTGTCAATACCAAATCTTTGTCCGCGCTACTTCTAAATTAAAGTTGGACATTAATGCAACTTGCTGGGATGCATCACTACCAAGTGAAAACGTTGTCTGTGTTCCGGTCCATTAATTTTTCAAAGTCATGGCCATTTGATTCTGTCAATACCAAATCTTTGTCCGCGCTTCTTATAACTTAAAGTTGGACATTAATCCAACTTGCTGGGATGCATCACTACCAAGTGAAAGTGCTGTCTGTGTTTCGGTTCGATGATTGTTCTGCATAGACTTATGATCCATTACAAAATTCCTGTTCACGCTTTTTCTCTACAGTTTCTAGATATAACTAATTCATGAAACATGCCAGGATGCGTCCCTACCAAGTGGAGATGTTTATAATGACTTTGTGTTTTGGTTCGATGATTTTCACATGTTTGTGGAACTATGATTCTATCAAATACCAAATCTTTGTTTTTGATTTGTTTTTGTTCGTTCGCGCTATTTCTCTACATACTCTTGATGATATTTTATTAACTTTCCCAGGATGCCTTACTACCAAGTGGAGATGTGCATATACATGTAATCAGTATGTTTCTGTTCAATGATTTACCACAGAGTCATGATGATCTTTTGATTCTGATAAACAGCGAAAAAAACTTGTCTTGAATAATGACAGAATTATCTCCCATTTTTGTACTTTTTACTTTAACTTGTATTTTTGTTTATATTTGTTTGTCCTGAGAAGGTCTCCAAAATATGGAAAGGAAACCAACTTTACCAGGTGCTAAGGATAAAGGGCACGTTTTTGTAGGACAGTGTGAAAAGAAGCATTACATGCTCGTAATTACCTCCCCTTTTGTACTTTTTGCTTGTCAGGAGCATAACTTCAAAACTATGGAAGGGAATCAAACTTGCCTGGGAACGTGAATAGAATACAATATATAGAAGCGCTGAGTAAAAGTACCATAGCTCTTTCTCTATAGAGAGCAATGTTTGGAAGTGCAGAGCGAAAATTTCTTAACTCATCTTGAACAATGACAAAATTATCTCCCCTTATGTCTTTAAAAGTATGGAAGGGAATCCAGCGAGATGTGGAACATGGATAGACGTTAATGTGTGTAGGTGCAGACGTCAAGAACTTACACTTTGCGTATTATTAGAATTATCTTATCTTATCATCGCATTTCCCTCTGCAAACACTGTAGCTTCTACCCAATCAAGCATTTGATCAGTGGTGGGGGTATGTGCATCCATTGGTTCCATTGATATTATGTTTTAGACTGCAAGGTTGAGCGCGTCCAACATTTATTACAATGTGTTTTTATTCGTTCAAATCATGCTATAAGGCGGATTGCGGATTTTCAGACTGTGAGGCTGATTGCGGAGGATTTGCATTTAGCAAAGGGGTCCCAAATTTTGAGCGGTAAAAGTAAATGTTTTTCGTCATTTTATTTTAATATATTCCTTTTTAATATTCAGCAGATCTCAGTGTTGATTCGGACCCCATCCCCCGACCACAGTCCCTCTGTTAATATTAAGTTAAACGTAATAAAATTAAGCTTTTAAGCTTTTTTAAGCGTTATTATATAGTAGTTGTTTAGTTTTGTTACCCATGTGACCAGTAGTCATGGTAACTGTTGTCCTTCATTGTACAATCTTGTCATCGCCTGTCGCATTCTACAATGTATCTAAAGCACAACATACCACCCACTCTAACTAAAAGTAAAGTAAAGCCAAGATCAAGAGAAAAAATACTTGAATATATATATATATATATATTTGCTGTATGACTGTATATATAGTTTTACTTTATGGCATAAATATAAAAAACAACTCTCAACATATTATCTGTAAGCAAAGTTTTAACAGATTTATTAAATAAAGCGAATACCACTTTTATATTGCAATAATTATGTTAACATTGTATATCTGATGGCATGAACGAGTATGTTTCCGTGTGCAACTGTTTGCAGTAGTTTGTACAACTGTTTGCAGTAATTTGTACAACTGTTTGCAGTAGTTTGTACAACTGTTGCAGTAGTTTCTACAACTGTTTGCAGTAATTTGTAGAGTGTGTTAAACAAACTGGTTCCTGTTTCACCAACATTTCACTTAAATACTTAAAAACTTAATTCTGGACTGATTTTATTCATGAATATTTGAAGTATATGCTTTCTTAGGGTGAAGATTTGAAGTATTTAAATTTATGCTTTCTTAGGGTGAAGATTTGAAGTATTTAAGTATATGCTTTCTTAAGATGAAGAAGTATTTAAGTTATTTAAGTTTATGCTTTCTTAGGGTGAAGGTTTGAAATATCTAAGTATTTGCTTTGTTAGGGTGAAGATTTGAAGTATTTAAGTATATGCTTTCTTAAGGTGAAGATTTGAAGTATTTCAGTATTTAAGTATATGCTTTGTTAGGGTAAAGATTTGAAGTATTGAAGTATTTAAGTATATGTTTTGTTAGGGTGAAGATTTGAAGTATTTAAATTTATGCTTACTTAGGGTGAAGATTTGAAGTATTCAAGTATATGCTTTCTTAGGGTGAAGATTTGAAGTATTTAAGTATATGCTTTCTTTGGGTGAAGATTTGAAGTATTTAAGTTTATGCTTTGTTAGGGTGAAGATTTGAAGTATTTGAGTATATGCTTTGTTAGGGTGAAGACTTGAAGTTTTCAAGCATATTTTGGTGAGATAGGAACCTGATGCTACATAATATTTACTTGTGAATTACGTTTACAAGACAAATACGTTGTTGATATGGCTTTGCTTACAACTGGTTATGACTGTATACTTGGATGATACGGTTCGTCCAGTATATCGCATACACTGTATACATGGATGATACGGTTCGTCAGTGTCCAGTATATCGCATACACTGTATACATGGATGATACGGTTCGTCAGTGTCCAGTATATCGCATACACTGTATACATGGATGATACGGTTCGTCAGTGTCCAGTATATCGCATACACTGTATACATGGATGATACGGTTCGTCAGTGTCCAGTATATCGCATACACCCGTCTACACAATATTTTAATTAGACATGTTCTAATGCTGTAATCATGACAATAAAACAGTGAGCAGAAATGTTAAATATGAAAAGTGCAGTTGATTAAGAAAAAGTCTCATAAGTTAAACATGTGCCGTTTATTCTGGACCGTCTTGTGCTTGAGATGTACTCGGGTCAGCATTGCGCTCTACTGCGTTGGCATCATCCGGCCGGACGGCTGTATCCGAGTCCTGGATGACCGCCAGGTCAGGGCGTGACTCGGGTTTTGGCTCTTCTTTATCCGTGCTGTTGTCAGAACATACGCATGCGATAAATTCTAAAAAAAAGATACATCAACATCTTTAAGAATTAGACATGAACGCCAGAAGTCGCTATTTCAATACAGATTTCAGAGTGTTTAGTTTAGTTTTACTTTTACTTAACTGTTCACGTCAATGCAATATGCATACATCTACTCTGTTTAATTATTTCTAGTGTCACTGGCACTAATATAGTGACTTGTCCATTTGATACCAGTTGACTTTAATAAGTGATCAATTAGAGTTACGAGTGTATATGGAAGACCGGTGCGACATGCTTTTTGCTAACTGCTGATCGGCTTTTGTTAATTACTTTTAATTGTTTTCATGCTGTTTTTCTCCCTTTACTGACTTTTAAAGGATTGAAAACAGATACAATAGGTATCCTTTATACTGAGCAAGAGGATTTTATTGTGTGTACAGAGCATCACCTTTATAAGAAAAATTCAAACAAAACAAATAATAAGCAATTAGCAACAAGAAACTACCAAATGCACGTCGCACCGGTGTTGCATGAGACGCCTATATAACATTGCAAATAGCACATTGACATACCATCATAATCAATTCGGCCGTCACCGTCTATATCCACTTCTGCTATCATCTCGTCAACTGCAACATATTTGAAAACAGTTTCATGTACTAATTTCACAGAACAATGCTAGCTTACTGCTTGACTTTTTACAAGTTATCCACTTGTTAACAGTAGATGCTGTACTGTAGTGTTGGTAATCATGTTTCCTATACTATTGTTACCATGTTTGCCATACTGCTGTAACCATGTTTGCTATATTGCTGTAACCATGTTTGCTATAATGCTGTAACCATGTTTGCTATACTGCTGGTAACCATGTTTGCTATACTGCTGTAATCATGTTTGCTATATTGCTGTTACCATGTTTGCAATACTACTGTAACCATGTTTGCTATATTGATGTAACCATGTTTGCTGTACTGCTGGTAACCATGGTTGCTAAACGGCTGTAACCATGTTTGATATATTGCTGTAACCATGTTTGCTTTACTACTGTAACCATGTTTGCTATACTGCTGGTAACCATGGTTGCTATACTGCTGTAACCATGTTTGCTATACTGCTGTTACCATGTTTTCTATACTGCTGTTACAATGTTTGCTATACTGTTGTTACCATGTTTGCCATACTACTGTAACAATGTTTGCTATACTGTTGGTAACCATGGTTGCTATACTGCTGTTGCCATGTTTGCTTTACTGCTGGTAACCATGATTGCTGTACTGCTGTTACAGAGATTGCTATACTGCTGTACTGCTAACTTTCCTTGATTCAACCGACTGTGTATGAGCAGAGACAGTCTTTATAATTAAGTTACTGGTATAAGTGTCGAGTTATCTATAGTACTGACCCTGGTGTATGCAACGGAACGTACAGTTAGAAAAAGAACCTCGGTCATATATGCAATGGAAAATACAGTTTGAAAGAGAACCTCGGTCATACATGCAACGGAACGTACAGTTTGAAAGAGAACCTCGGTCATATATGCAACTCACCGTGCAGTTTAAAAGAGAACCTCGGTCATATATGCAACTCACCGTGCAGTTAAAAAGAGAACCTCGGTCATGTGTGCAACGGAAAGTACAGTCTGAAAGAGAACCTCTGGCATGTGTGCAACGGAACGTACAGTTTGAAAGAGGACCTTGGTTTTGTGTGCAACGGAAAGTACAGTTTGAAAGAGAACTTCGACCATGTTTGCAACGAAACGTACAGTGTGAAAGAGAACCTCTGTCATGTGTGCAACTCTGCGTACCGAGTTTGAAAGAGAACCTCGGTCATATATGCAACTCACCATACCGAGTTTGAAAAAGAACCTCGGTCATATATGCAACTCAGCGTCCAGTTTAATACGGATCGTACATTTGAAAAGAAAACAATGACCATGTGTGTAACGGACCATACAATTTAAAAACCTCATACTGATTATAATGTTGTATAGTTTAAACTTTAATGTCGTTAAGTTTAAAAGAGAACCTCGATCTCATATTCGACTCGGCCATGTATGTTATGGATCCTATGTGATACGACCATGTTTTTATGGGCCATAATTCTATATGTCGGTGTTTGGAAAGGCTTATTTTACGGCTCCCGTATAAAATTCAAAGCAAATGACCTTTGCCTACACAAACTAAATAAAGTTTTCTACACAACTCACTTTCCTCCTCTGAGAGGTCCTCACCGAGACACTGCAGAATAGCCCGTATATCAGACGCACATATGTAGCCGCACCCACGCTTGTCAAATACCTGCAATATAATAATACTTATGATAATACTAATAAAATTATTATATTTCCAAAGTAAACACTAACCGTACAATAAAATATACAGGACATTGCATTAGCGGATGCCTTAAAGTCATCAAGTGTGGTTAAACCTACTAAAATCTGGCTCTAGAACCGGCGCACACGCACAAACAGTTGTTGTTGTATGGTGTTTAGCGTCGCTTTCAACAATTTTTCAGTTATATCGCGACGGTGTCTACTTGAGACACTATTTTGAGCGCTGTCACACTGGAGTATTATGCTGCAGACACATGGTATGATACCCCACCCAGTCACATTATACTGACACAGGGCCGACCAGACATAGAACTTTCCTCTAAATGCTGAGCGCCAAACGAAGAAGCTTCTAGTACCATTTTAAAGTGTTTGGTGTGACCCGGTCGGGGGATCGAACCCATGACCTTCTGCATGCGAGGCGGACGCTCTACCACTAGACCACGCCGCGGTCTCTCAAAAACAGTCAGATATATATAGTACGCTTACCTAAAGTTGTATATATATGCTTTCTCTGAAATAATGATTTAACTAATGCACCCATGTATTGAAAAATCGCTGAAAAACTACGCACAGACTCACACACCTGAAATCCTGAATCATTCGCTACATTGAATGCCCAAGTGGTAGAAATGAGGTCATTTCGATATACCGTAACTGCTCTCGACTTTACTATAAATTCTGGATGACAATACTTTTACTCCCCCTAAACATGAAGTTTTACACATCGCTAACCCACTTGCGGATTTAGTGAGGAAACACTGGACTAATGTAAATATGTATGCTGAAACTGTTGCTCTTGCGGCGTTGATTTCAAAATGCAGGCATAATCTAGACTTTTCGCATAAAGGCCCCTTTTCAGTCATACAATCGTGTACATTATATTCCGGTCGGCCTTGATACGTTATCATGTATCTGTTCTCAGCTAAATCATGTTATATTTACGCGTTCCGTTAATTCAATGATCTGTTCCACAGGCATGTATCGATTGATGTCGCAACATTATTTTAAATTCCACCTAATTGCCGGCGTACAAATACAAATCTATGCGTATATACACAAGTAAATTCAATTTTCTTTATAAATTGTTTTATCTAGAATTGTTCGAGCGTCTAATTACACGGTATACCGACTCCAAATTAGTTCATTAGTTTGAAAGACTGTTGTTGTAGTTGTTGCATGTTTTTTATCGCCGCTTCCAACAGTGATTCAGTTACATCGCCGTGTTTCAGAGATAGGGGTGATTATTTACCTTTTATGTCCAAAAGGTTTGAGATTTGTTTCTTGAGGTAAATTTTATGTTAAGTTCAAAAATCTATTTCTTACTAACGGCTGTTGGGGCGTTTTGTCACAAATCTATGATTGCCGCCAAAATGGC
Source organism: Panopea generosa (assembly GCA_029582155.1). Lineage (NCBI taxonomy): Eukaryota > Metazoa > Mollusca > Bivalvia > Adapedonta > Hiatellidae > Panopea > Panopea generosa. The sequence continues at coordinate 53,883,219 of CM055900.1, read as the reverse complement.
CGCCAAATAATGGAAATACGTGATATGATATATAATCTGATAGAAAACACTGCAAATTGTTAAAATTTAAATTAATTGTGTTCTAATAAGTTATATGACATTCAAGGTAAAAAAGAAAAACAGTCATTTTTTTTTATTTAAGCGGCCATTTTGTCATTTATTTAGACTTCTTGTACATGAATCAATCATCTTCTTACTTATTTTACCCTAAACATTTACCTCTAGAAAATATGTCTCAAACCTTTTGGACATATTAAGTAAATAAACACACCCCTATCTCTGGGACTATAGTATGCACGTGTAATAACACTAGTTTGTCCGTACGCAAACATTACTACAAATATAGTAAAACTGGTCGTTATATGTGGTAACATGCGTTTTTCTAAACAAGACCGCGAGCGACTTCTTTTTTAAAATATTGGTTCCATGCAAGCTGACAGCTTGTAAGGTTGTTGTTTTTATTCAAATGGGCCAATTTAAAGAAAACCAGTGTGTTAGGTTCTCTATAGCTAACTCTGATATTTGAAATTATGTGTCAACACTTTGTCAATCCTTTCATTTTCCGAAGTCTTGTGATAAAACGTTCCAGTCAATGTATAAGCGTTAAGCATAAGTTTACTTGAAACAATTGGTTATAGCATCAGTAACGGTCGTTAATTACTTCTATTTAATAACCACCGCTGTCAGTTTGAAACACATGCTATTGCTTTGAATGAAACAGATTAGCTTGAATTTTACGTCTCACCAATACAAAAATGTTTGTACACTAACATAAATGAGTAGTTTACGTTAAAACTCATGCATAATGAACAATCAACAAAGTAACATACAAAATGAAATTTATGAATATAAACGAGAGAATATGCAGCATTAGCCTAGAACATTGACACATACAGAACTTCCCTGTTTCATCCTTTGTTATAGTTAGTACGTATGTGTCGTCTGTAACTATATGATGCAAGAGTATCGGTGTATATATTCTTGCCATAACTTAGTTGGCACCGCTATCACGTGGAGCGCGTGGTCCATTGATAGAGCATGAAATCTATGGTTCAATCCTCCTTCACGGCTATGTGTGGTGTCCTTGAGCAAGACACTTTTTCCGCGTATGCTTAGTACTGGTTCTACCAAGGAAGACTTCGAGCGTGATTAACCTAAGTTGCAAGAACTTGTTTCACAATCGAAGTAAATTAAATAAGTTAAAACTATCAAAATATTAATTCCTGCTACGCGTACTTACTGTGAATGCTTGTTTGAGCTCCTTTTCTTCGTTCTCCTCCGAGTTCTCACTGAGACCTCCCATGTTAGCCATCACCTGTACAAATTCCTCGAAACTGAACGTCCCATCACCTGTATTTTAAATGTGAACATATCTGAATGTCTGTTTGGGTGTTATTGTATACATCCTGGTTTTTATAGGCCGCCAACTGGATCTTAACATACTGCCTGTTAGGACTTAAACTAACGGCCGTCGGGTCACACTGTAGTGCCTTTTTGGTCTTAACATACTTGGATATTGTATGGTGGGTCTTACCATAGTGTATATTTGGGTATTGTTTATTTGGTCTTACCATAGTGCATATTGGGTCTTAAACATACTGTCTATTGGGTATTGTCTGGTGGGTCTTACCATAGTGCATATTGGGTCTTAAACATAATGTCTATTGCATATTGTCTGGTGGGTCTTACCATAGTGCATATTGGGTCTTAAACATACTGTCTATTGGGTATTGTTTATTTGGTCTTACCATAGTGCCTATTAGGTCTTAAACATACTGTCTATTTGGGTATTGTCTGATGGGTCTAACCATAGTGCATATTGGGTCTTAAACTTACTGTCTATTGGGTATTGTTTATTTGGTCTTACCAAAGTGCATATTGGGTCTTAAACTTACTGTCCTTTGGGTATTGTTTATTTGGTCTATCCATAGTGCATATTGGGTCTTAAACATACTGTCTATTGGGTATTGTTTATTTGGTCTTACCATAGTGCATATTGGGTCTTAAACTTACTGTCCTTTGGGTATTGTTTATTTGGTCTTTCCATAGTGCATATTGGGTCTTAAACATACTGTCTTTTTGGGTATTGTTTATTTGGTCTTACCATAGTGCATATTGGGTCTTAAACTTACTGTCCTTTGGGTATTGTTTATTTGGTATTTCCATAGTGCATATTGGGTCTTAAACATACTGTCTTTTTGGGTATTGTTTATTTGGTCTTACCATAGTGCCTTGCTGGGTCTTAAAAATAATGTCTTTTGAGTATTGTTTATTTGGTCTTACCATAGTGCATATTGGGTCTTAAACAAACTGTCTTTTTGGTATTGTTTATTTTGTCTTACAATAGTGCCTTGCTGGGTCCTAAACATACCGTATTTTTGGTATTGTTTATTTGGTCTTACCATAGTGCCTTGCTTGGTCTTAAACATACCGTATTTTGGGTATTGTTTAGTTGGTCTTACCATAGTGCCTTGCTGGGTCTTAAACATATTGTCTTTTTGGTATTGTTTATTTGGTCTTACCATAGTGCCTTGCTCGGTCTTAAACATACTGTCTTTTTGGTATTGTTTATTTGGTCTTACCATAGTGCCTTGCTTGGTCTTAAACATACTGTATTTTGGGTATTGTTTATTTGGTCTTACGATAGTGCCTTGCCGGGTCTTAAACATTCCGTCTATTGGGTATTGTTTATATGGTCTTACCATAGTGCCTTGCCGGGTCTTAAGCATTCCGTCTATTGGGTATTGTTTATATGGTCTTACCATAGTGCCTTGCCGGGTCTTAAACATTCCGTCTATTGGGTATTGTTTATTTGGTCTTACCATAGTGCCTTGCTGGGTCTTAAACATTCCATCTATTGGGTATTGTTTATTTGGTCTTACCATAGTGCCTTGCTGGGTCTTAAACATTCCGTATATTGGGTATTGTTTATTTGGTCTTACCATAGTGCCTTGCTGGGTCTTAAACATTCCGTCTATTGGGTATTGTTTATATGGCCCTACCATAGTGCCTTGCCGGGTCTTGGTATATTGCGTGTTTTGTCTTACTGTATTATTCCGTTGGGTCTTTAAACTATTGTTTGGCTGTTGGAGTTAACTATGGTAAGATTTGGTCGTTTAAAGATTAAATCAATTGATAAAAGAATCTCTTTATTACTAATTTTAAATATATATATATATATATATACACACACATGTATATAGAAACTATCCACTACTTCATATCCTTCTAATTTCGTATAAGCACATGGTGGATGTTGTACAATTTGTGGTCCGTTTAAATTTATAATAAAAAGAAAATTTAGAACTGTTACCCACCAATCTACTCCCATATAAACTATGTGCCCATGCTGTTTAATTTTATAATTCAGAGACGGACGTCAATCTTCACCAAGTTTGCTTAGAAAGTTCAGACACATAAAACAATCTCACTCTGTCACGGCTTCAGTACCAGAGGGAACATATACTCACCTCTATGGTTGACACCGGTAAACGTGGGAATTTCGGCTCGTCAAGAGTACCATAAATGAAAAAGACATTGTGTATTGTGTTTTCATTATCACGTGTCGGGCTTTACAGCTTGTCACCGGTGCCATAAACAGTTATATAAAGACATGTTTTAAATTTAATTTATGTTAGTATTTACCAATATTTCTTTTGTAAATTAAGTTCAATCTGATCATGTGATCGGCTGTTTCCAGAATTCATTTGATTAAAATTAGTTCCAATTGCTGTTTCTACATTTAACTACAAACAGCCAATTCAAATAATAAAAAAATATATTTTTACATGTCTGTATTATTATTTCACTGATAAATATTTGTACTATCATCATTATTATTCTCATTAATTAACTGAAGCCGTGGCCAAGATTTGACAGTGGCGTAGTTTGGCTAAAGACGAAGTGTAGGCACAGTTGTAGGGGGTCCGGCCATGCTCCCCCGAAACTTTTTTTCACCTAGACCACTGTAGGTGCGTAAGGAGTATATTTCTTATGATTTTACGGGGCCTGATTATACTTAAGCACTGTTTTATAACAAAACAAATTGATTAAATGATGTTAAATATCATATTTATTTATGTTTTTGTTGCTAATTTATAGTTTACCCCCATTAGGGGTCCGATTTTTATAAATTTTTGGCCTTTTTTAGTTCGTCTTTTTAAAAAAAAACAAAGCTAATGGACTCACACCACTATCATCTCCCTTGAGTACTCCGGACCTACAGATGAAGGAGGTAGAAATAAAACTTTAGTTCTCTTTTTCTTCTTTTTTCAGGGCTTTGTACTGCAGTGTTTTGTTTTTTTGCTAGCATGAGTTAAATGGTCAGTATTTTAGAAATCACCACTAAAACATTTGATGCTGATACCAGCTTTCTGGACAATTATGTGTCATTTCAGAATTGTTGGTTGGCATCTAGGGCGAATAGTTGACATATCTTTACTCTGGAAATTGATATGTCTCACAAAAGCATTGAATTTAAAAAAAAACAACCTGGTCAAGGTATACTTTTTTTTCTTTATAATTGCATATCTTGAACCAATGAAGAATTTGAGCCCAGACACATGCTGCAGAATTTAATTTTTCACTCTGTTTTGGACATAAATGTTACAATGGAGCCCTATGGGAAATGTAATAGTGGTGTGAGACGTAATGTCATGACCATGGCGTCGGCGTCGGCGTCGTCGTCGTCGTCGTTGTTATCGTCAGCCGATTAAAGTTTTATGTTTACCTCAATTTTTTCTCTGTTTCATAACAAACTACTCATGTTATGGTGACTAAACTTCATAAACACATTCATATTATGCTATAGAAACAACGTATGTAGATAACTTACCTAAATTTCTATACTTTTGGCGGTAAAACCTTAGGTAAAAGTTTTTTTGTTTAGCTCGGGGGTTTTTGAAATGTTTATGTAGTAATGATGACCAACTATAGTATTGTTAGATTTGTTCAAATGGTGTCCCTAGGTTTAAATATGGCCCCGCCCCGAGGGTTCAATTAGGGGACACATGTCATTATAATATTTTTTTTTTTTTTTAAAAAGGAAATGATTTTGCCTATATCTTCACAGAAGCATTGTTTGGTGAAGGAGGTTCAGATTTGTCAAAATGAATGGGTTCCGCTGTCTTAAGGGGTCAGGAGGGGTCCCAAAAGGGTAAAATTGGGAATTACTAAAATCGTTTTCTTGAGAACCGGTATGTCAGATTTGTTCATATTTGGCATAAATTATCCCTATGTGTAGGGGTTTGATTGCAGATAAGAATTAAGGGGCTAAAATTTATAGGGGCCCTGTAAGGGGACTTAGAATTTTACATAGGGATACTATGGGAAAACAGAAAATTCTCTTTTTCTTTCATCTATTCTGAAACTACTTGGCCAATCAAACAGAAACTTCACATGCATGTTTCTGTTGCATAGGAGACTATACAGAAGTGTTTTTTTTTCGATCTGAAATTCAAGATGGCCCCCGTAACTAAAAATAGTCCAGAACTTAAAAAATCTTCTTCTCATGAACGGCCCAACAGATTTTCAAAATGTTTATGTAGTAATGATGACCAACTATAGTATTGTTAGATTTGTTCAAATGGTGTCCCTAGGGTTAAAAATGACCCCGCCCCGAGGGTTTATGAGTCAGTATAGCGTCCTCAGGCTCTCTTGGGCCTCTTGTTTTTTTTTTGCTTTTGTTAAATCAGTTTTATTTTTCAGTAATACTATTGATTCTGTAAACTGATCACCATCAACTAAATAAATGTTTACATCACTGGCATTGACCTATTTAATGGACTTGGTTAATACTTGCATTATCCGGTTAAAAGTTTTATGTTTTATGAGACCAAAACTGTTATTGGGTATTTTTATGAATTGTTGTACATGTTAATGTATACAGATTGATAAATAGATCACAGATTGGAAATATTGCGTATTATTGTTTAAATATGCCAGGCTCATTGTCACATATCTACTTGGCTACCTGCCCGAGCCTTAGAATTTGATACTATTCTGCCCTTTTGTTACCAACCCAAAGTTCACACCCCACCAATTTTTTTTAATTTTGTTCTGGACTAAATCAAATACACTGTCCCTTTTCAACTTGTTACCAACACCAAGACCACGGGACCCAGGTAGTGTCACACGTATGATGATGAACGACCTACAATTACCACCCCTTCAAGACCGAAGAAAAGCACAGAGGTTATCCTTCTTCTATAAGGTAGTCGAGGAGCTGGTGCCAGCTATGTAATGTCTTGACTATTTAACCCCTGTCCGCGGCAAATGCCAAATTAAAGTCAGAAAATTCATAGACTGCAAATCAGATAAAGTTATTGAAAAACATTCATTAAATAACAGGAAATGTTTCAAACTAGTGTACTGCAAAAGTGCCTTATTTCAGAACTCTTACTTTCCAAAAACTATTATAGACTGGAACCAACCGGAAGATAGTGTTGTGTGCGCAGATACAGTTAACGGCTTGAAATCGGCCGTCATTCATTGGGATTAAACAGTGTTTCCCAGCCCTCTTTTCCGTTGTGCATATGCCGAGAGGCTCTACAACGTACTTATCCAGATCCAGATTCAGATCCAGATGTCTATATTGCTTGTTAAGTCTTCACATACTGGATGTCTACATATACTTCCTGTTTGATCTTAACTAAGTTTTTAGGAAGGGAAGAAACTCATGTAAATATTACCGTCTATATCAATTTCCTTAAGCATGACGTTGAGCTCGTCGCCAGAAGGGAATTGTCCCAGGTTACGCATCACGGTACCCAGCTCCTCGGCCGTAATGGAGCCATCGCCGTCCTTGTCGAATAACTTGAACGCTTCGCTCAGCTCTGAGGAAAACAAATTACATCTACATGGATATAATGTAAATAGAACAAAAGCAGTGGTTGGCAACTCGCCATTTTCAAGTCACATGACGATCTATAACAGTTTAACTGCATTGCAATATGCGACGGTAGCTTGCACCGCCTCAAGACGAGTTATTTTCGCTGACGATATCTATGTCGGATTGGAATACTAATAACCATAATAAAGACTTTACTTATTTACTCATTTGAATAAAATTCAATCTTCCACGAGGCCCTCAACATATTTACAAAGGACATCATTATTTTAACATATAAACAAAATAAGTAAACAAGTAGATGTGTGTGTGTGTGTGTGTGTGTGTGTGTGTGTGTGTGTGTGTGTGTGTGTGTGTGTGTGTGTCAATTTTGAAAACAGTTACCCGATTTATTAGAATTTCTAAGAATTTTTACTCCATCGTAAATATAAAGCTTTGAACTGAGTAATAGAATTTGCATTTTTTATATAAGACGGAATAGAGTTCCACAAAAAAGAGCCTGAATAGCAAACGAATTTCGAAACATTTCAGAATTAGGCTTGGGAGAATACAACTGTAGATTAGAGAATGACCGTAGTGTGCGTGTATGAATATTAGCTGTTGGAGTAAATAATTTTTTGAGATATGCAGGAGCCTGGTCATTAAATGATTTATATATAAGTACTGCTTTTTTATATTGAACTCATTAAGGAAACGTCATCCATTTAAGCTCTGTGAATAATTCTGTAGAAGGAGTATCGTAATTTTTATCGAGAATAAGTCTAGTAGCTCTCTTTAAAAGCTCTTATTCTAGAGCCAAACCTACGGAACGCATGGCCCAGTGGTATAGCGTCCAACCTATGATCAGAGGGTCGTCGGTTCGAGTACACGAGTACTGCTTTTTGATATTTAACTCTTTAAGGAAACATCATCCATTTAAGCTCTGTGAATTATTCTGCAGACTGATTGGAATACTACGCGCGGCGTACGATGCAATTTTATAAATGTTCTCTTGGAAAATTGCTTGTAAGGATTTAATACTGCTAATTGATATGGATTCGTCTCGTTCTCTTATTACGAAGTATTAGTCGGAAATGACAAATACATTGTTGGGAGTAAAATATCAACATAAGATAAAATCTAAGGTTTCAAATGAATTGCTGCAGTTTTATTTTGCTGCTTAGCAAGCAATGGCGGCGTGCTAAAAACATGTTTGTGTATTCAATTGAAACGGTATCTCAGCTTAATTTGAAAATACACACTTTCCTCTCTTTTTTTTTTCTTTTTTTTTTTTTGTTGTTTTTTGTTGCATATTTTCATGCAGTATGGTGATTCATTCTGAGGTTCTACTCCACTAATAAAACTGGACGCCGTAATGTGTTTAAAATGGCGTCAATCATATAATGTTATACACTATTAAATGATTTTATATTGGCTCAGCTAGTAGTCCTGAAAGTGTCACATTGGCTCAGTAGTAATAATCACAAATAATAATAGGATTTAACGCAATTTTCAACATATTACAGGTTATCTATACCATATCCAGTTTTATTGGTTGAGGAAGACGTGAGAATAAATCTGAGTAGAACCACCGTCCTTCCTGTTATCGCATAAAGTTTGTGAAGCGAGCGGTACTCGACATTAGCGATGAAATGTAAGGTAAGTGATCTTGAGATTGCGCCTTCGATCACTCGGCCACGGAGGGCCCAAAATATAATACATTTTACATAAGGCCCTCAACATGTTTATAGCGTACACAGCATCAGTTTTAACATGTATATACACGTGATATAAATACACATACAAGGAAATAATATATGGATATAGACGAAGGCTGCATGGTTTTATTTAGCAGTAAAGGACTTCTACTATTTTTTTATATATGATTGATTAGAGTCCCATAAACAAGATATTGAATAAGCGAAAGAGTGGCGAAGCATTTCAGTATTTGGCTTACAGATTTGAAGATAAACGTAATATACGTGTAGGAGCATTCGGCGTTAGAATAAATAATACAGAAGCCGTGTCGTTAAACGCTTGATACACAAGCATTCCTTTTTGAAGTTTTACCATTTCAGGAAGCGTCAACAATTAGGCTCAAATAGAGTATCGTGTTTTATCGAGAATACGTTTTGCAGCTCTCTTTTGGACAATTAACCTTGAAGCGAAACACAACAATTTCACAAAAGATTGCAAAAGTAAGCTCGATGGAGTTTCTTTGTAAAACCTTTACTAAAGGGTTTGTGCCATTTTTCACTTTACGCAAATAAAATGTTATAAATGAAACTATTGTTTGATAGACACAAGCTGCGAAGATGCACCTTTTCATTATTGAATTTTTATTTCTTACCGTCCATTTTAACGTGATTTATCTCAATACTATCTTTTTAAGGGGGACACCTACACGGACATGATATACACGTTTAATACCCTAGAAACGGAACCATAACAGCCCTGCAACTTCCGCTGACACCAAAGAGTAACGTGTAAAACACTCGTGTAAAATAGACGCACTATTTTGTAAATCGGAATACGTTGATTGGTAGATACAACTGGCAGGCCAAACGTTGCAATATTGTAAAACTCTTTTTCTTTTTGCAAACTTAACATTTGTGTTGTTTACTTGTACATATATAGACCATAGATATAAAAAAAAACGTACATTCTTGATGTTAAATGTTTATTTTCTTGTATGTTTCACATTCTTATTATTAAATTGTTCTTTGTTTTTAATTCGTATGTTGTTAATTGCTTTTTGTTAGTAGTGTATCTATTAGAGAACAAAAACGAAAAAAATGGAATGTGTCGACTTTCATTTGTATCGTTAAAACAAGAACCATAAACATATATCGTCTGCATACACAGATTTTATATACATTCTTATTGTTAAATTAGAGTTATTGGTAATATGATGACGTCATTCAAGAATTGTATTTCGATTTGGTTGGTTAAAGG